>BDDA01000879.1:0-14869 GCA_001662385.1 Chlamydomonas asymmetrica
CGATCCCTCCGCTCTGCTGTACTACTTTCTGCGCAGGGATCTCAAGCCCGAGAACATGCTTCTCTCAGGCAGCAGGCATCTGAAGCTCATAGACTTTGGCAGCGCGCGCGCTGGCTTCCTGCCCCCCCAGGAGCGCCCCACCAAGGCACGTGCGACGTCGTTTGTGGGCACCGCAGAGTATGTGTCGCCCGAGGTGCTGCTCAACCAGCCGTTGTCCTTCCCTGCAGACCTGTGGGCCTTTGGCTGCATCATCTACCAGATGCTGACGGGTAGGTCAAGGAGAGGCGCCCGTGGGGCCATGCAGGGCTGCATTATATACCAGGTGCTGACGGGTAGGTGCATTGTGATTTCCGTGGGGCCATGCATCAGGGCTGCATCATCCAGCAAGTGCTGACGGATAGGTGCGCGTGCCGGCACACCCAGGCAGGCGGGGAGCGCGGGCCTCGTTGCATAGAAGTATATAGCGCTGTGTTGGCGCGGGACCCTCCCCAACCTGACAAAGGCCGTGCCTGAGCGCGCACCTTGACACATCACCCCTTTGCACCTGTTCGGCAGGCAGCCGCAACAATGTTGCAGGCGCTGACTCATGAACGTCACTTCCGGCATGACGCTGCATAGCAACGCTGTATTGACGCTTGATTGTGCCTAGCAACAAGGTGATTGCATGCCTGGTACCGCATAGAGCCATGTGGTATATCGCCGACCACTGAACCTTCTGCGGCAGCGTGCTGCTATCCCACTGTGAGCCAGCCCAGCGCACAGTATACTGCGTGTGTGCCAGCATGCCAGTTGGGCAGCGGCACGCTTTGCTTGGTCGTCGCCGCCACAGCTGTGCACTCTCTGAGTTCTGCAGGCGCACCTCCGTTCAAGGCAGGCAGCGAGTACCTGACGTTTCAGAAGGTTTCGGAGCGGGACTTCACCTTCCCACAAGACTTCCCTTCAGATGCGCGGGACCTTGTGGACAAGCTGCTACAACCAGAGCCAGAGAAGCGCATAGGCGAGTTGCATGAGTGCACTAGCACCAAGTCTGAGCTACCTGCCTCAGTGCCTTGCAGCAAGGTCAAATCACAAGTATTGCCAGCTGTACTTTCCTGGCCCAAGCTTATGAGTGCCGCCTATGTGTTTCGTCAATGCTATAGGTGCGCAAAGCCTTGACGAGCTCAAGGCACACCGCTTCTTCCTGGGCATCGATTGGACAAACGTACGGAACCAGACGGCGCCCGAAATCGTGGCGCCCCACGCCCCCAGTGCAGATGAAGAGGCTCTGGACTGGGAGCTGACGTCGTTGGTGCAACAGGCTCAGGAGTTTGAGCTCAAGCAGGATGGCCAGGGAACAACCTGACGCGACTTTGCAATGCTATGAAACCAGGCAAACCAAGGCAAACCAAAGGCACCCAGGCTTGCAGGGTGTTTATCATGTACGGGGTCTGCACGCAAGCAGCTTTCCTTCGTCCTTCAGTCACTTGTAACAATCTCGCTTGACCTCGACCGCTTTCAGACGTGCTTGCGAGGATGACACCAACAACCAGGTTGTATCCTTTCAGCACAGATATGACGTCAAAACGGAACAACAGCCCATGTTATCATGCTGGGGCGAATTCAAGGGCGCGGAGTGGGGACAGCCAGCATTCAAATTTGGTTGGCATGCAGGTATGCAGGGGCCTGGGACTGGTCTCTGGCCGTATAAATCCTGTCTGGCCCCAGTACTTTCACCAGACTCGGTTCTCCCCAACACTGATTCAAGAGAGGCCTGCCCTGCCACCCACAAGCGCGACACACTCAGCGCAGGTTTCAGCTTTGTCCCACTTCCCTACTTGGTAGCTTTCCCGCGGCGCCATGCAGATTTTCGTCAAGACCCTGACTGGCAAGACCATCACTCTTGAGGTCGAGTCGTCGGACACTATCGACAATGTGAAGCAGAAGATCCAGGACAAGGAGGGTGAGTTTTGGGGCAAACGCGTGTGAGTGAGTGGTTCTGGAGGTGGTGGTGGTAGCCAAGGCAAGCAAGGCTTTCTTGCCAAGTTTGTGTAGCTTGACACCGAGTCGTGAGCGTTGCTTGGCAAGCTGTGCAGACGTTGCTTTGGGGCTTGAGGGTGGAGGTGCAACAGCGTGCACGTTTGCGCTTGGCTGACACAGCATGGTGTCATGTGGGTCTGGCCCTTTGTTACTACCTGGCGCTTGCGTGTTGTGTTGTTCCTACTAAAAGCATGGTTGCAGCTGCTGTATCTGGACGTGAACTGGATGTGCCTTTGTGTGGGTTGGTGCTGAGACAAGGGTTGTTGCCAGAAGCGCATCGCGTTGCGTCCAAGGTTGTTGCTTGAACTATTATGGCAACCTTCTGACAGTGGGTTGCATGCTGGCACTTCGGGCAACTTGCTGCAGGCATTCCCCCGGACCAGCAGCGTCTCATCTTCGCCGGCAAGCAGCTGGAGGATGGCCGCACGCTGGCCGACTACAACATCCAGAAGGAGTCTACCCTGCACCTGGTGCTGCGCCTGCGCGGTGGCATGCAGATCTTTGTGAAGACCCTGACTGGCAAGACCATCACTCTTGAGGTTGAGTCTTCTGACACCATCGACAACGTCAAGCAGAAGATCCAGGACAAGGAGGGCATTCCCCCGGACCAGCAGCGTCTGATTTTCGCCGGCAAGCAGCTGGAGGATGGCCGCACGCTGGCCGACTACAACATCCAGAAGGAGTCTACCCTGCACCTGGTGCTGCGCCTGCGTGGTGGCATGCAGATCTTTGTCAAGACCCTGACTGGCAAGACCATCACCCTTGAGGTCGAGTCCTCTGACACCATCGACAACGTGAAGCAGAAGATTCAGGACAAGGAGGGTGAGTTTTGGCTGCAACGATGATTTTGTGCCATGGAGTACACAGCTGGTGTTTGCGTGGTGGCGTGTGTACACGGCCTAGCTGTAAAGGTAACGCGTGAAACGTGGCAACAGTGGGCAGGCATGCACGGATGTGTCCGTGTAAACATGTGTGCACCGAGTGCAGGTTCCTGCATGCACGCAGAGTAGGGTGCTGCCCCGTTCTTGGCGCGAGCAGCGTGCTGGTAGCAAAGCTGAGGGCTAAGGCGACGTGGGCATTGGTCATGGTACTGTATGGATGCCTGACCGGTTTTGCCACTGCTTTGTTGCATGCAGGCATCCCACCGGACCAGCAGCGCCTGATTTTTGCGGGCAAGCAGCTGGAGGATGGCCGCACCCTGGCTGACTACAACATCCAGAAGGAGTCTACCCTGCACCTGGTGCTGCGCCTGCGCGGTGGTATGCAGATCTTCGTCAAGACGCTGACTGGCAAGACCATTACCCTTGAGGTCGAGTCCTCTGACACCATCGACAACGTGAAGCAGAAGATTCAGGACAAGGAGGGTGAGTCTGAGCTGTTTTGGTGTTATGGTGCCATGCTGGGATAGCGGGTCTTCATGTCGTGATGTGCCAGGCACGGCCTTGCAGCTGTGCTTGTACACCCGCGTCAGTGTGCAGAGTGTGTGGCCTGCAAATCGAGTGGCCAGCACCAGTGAGCATGCAGTGTTGATCTGTCCTGCGCACCGTGCATGCAGCATGCTACCATGTTGCTTGTGGAGTTGAGGGGCGCTGCTTTGTGGGGTTGGCATTGCGAATGCATGGGTATGAGTTGTGACTGTTTTGTGCCACGGCTTTGTTGCATGCAGGCATCCCACCGGACCAGCAGCGCCTGATTTTTGCGGGCAAGCAGCTGGAGGATGGCCGCACCCTGGCTGACTACAACATCCAGAAGGAGTCTACGCTGCACCTGGTGCTGCGCCTGCGCGGTGGCATGCAGATCTTCGTCAAGACGCTGACTGGCAAAACCATCACTCTTGAGGTTGAGTCTTCTGACACCATCGACAACGTCAAGCAGAAGATCCAGGACAAGGAGGGCATTCCCCCGGACCAGCAGCGTCTCATCTTCGCCGGCAAGCAGCTGGAGGATGGCCGCACCCTGGCTGACTACAACATTCAGAAGGAGTCTACGCTGCACCTGGTGCTGCGCCTGCGCGGCGGCATGCAGATCTTCGTCAAGACGCTGACCGGCAAGACCATCACTCTTGAGGTCGAGTCCTCTGACACCATCGACAACGTGAAGCAGAAGATTCAGGACAAGGAGGGTGAGTTTCAGCTGTGTTCAACTCTGGTGCTTTGACCCAGGCAGCCGTTGTTCAGCTCAGGTGCCATGGCCCAGATAGCTGGTGTTGCAGCGTGGTAGCGTGCATGCAAGGCCATGCTGCTGCATATGCACATGCAGTCCTGATGCATGCGATTGAATGGCCAGCACCAGTGAGCATGCAGTGGCCTGTTTCCCACTCGCTCACGCATGACATGCTTGAAAGGATGTAAGTAAACCATGCGTGCACGGAGTAGCAGATGTCAGCATCCACGCATTTGGTGCACGGGTGCTGCCCCGCTCTTGACTAGTGCAGCATGCTAGTTGCAAACCTGAGGGCTTTGGAGTCACATGGTCGTGTTGTTTGGTGCGCTTGCATAACTGTTTTTCCAACGGGCTTTGCTGCATGCAGGCATTCCCCCGGACCAACAGCGTCTCATCTTCGCGGGCAAGCAGCTGGAGGATGGCCGCACCCTGGCTGACTACAACATCCAGAAGGAGTCCACGCTGCACCTGGTGCTGCGCCTGCGTGGCGGAAACTAAGCGCTGACTGAACCTGCTGGCAGCCTGACTGGTCTGCAATCGGAGTGAACCTGGCACCTGTTGTTGAACCTCGTTGTCAGGTGCTCAGTTTTAGCAAGACATACTGACTTGCGGACTTTTGTGCTGTGCCACAGAGATTTTCACGGTGTTGGGCTCACTCGCTTTGTAACAATATTTGCCTGGTCTGCCTGCCTTTGCACTGTGGACTCTGCTGCTAGCTCCCAAAATTGCTGTATTGAACTGTATTCAGCCTGCATCATTTATTTCCTGGATGGAGGGGGCAACTGCATTGCACATGAGGGACGCCTGGGTGGAGACCAGCATTCTGTTATATCCAGGTTGTGTCTCCATGCGGTGAGCCGCTTTCCTGTCAGCAAAATGCGATCTCAGGTAGTCTGAAGCTTGGTTCGAGAAGGCAAGGAACCAGTGCGATGCAAGGATGTACATAGCCATGTAGCTCGCAGATGTCGCAGCTGTCGAGCGGGTGATGCACACACACTGCACCCCCAATCACTTGTATGTGGTACACAGGCGCAACAACCGTCCACCTGTCAAATGCTACATGTGGTGCTTGCCTGTCGCGCGCGCTTATGTGTGGTGGTAGTTCCAACTACACTGACCCTTGCCTGTCGCGCGCGCTTATGTGTGGTGGTAGTTCCAACTACACTGACCCTTCACTCACTGCGGCATGCGCAGGTGCGCACACAAGTACATGAGTATGCCACTGTTGTGAGCGGGACGGCAAGAATGACACGTGGTGATAACTGCAGCAGGTGCAGAGAGGTGCGATACCATGAATTGCAGATGCAGGCAAGGGGCGCCCTGGGCAAAATACTAAGCGTTCGAGCGTTCAGACTTAGTTCTGGCCTACGAGCAGTGTGTGACCACGAACGCAGAGCGCTGCTGCTTACAGCAAAGTGGTTTCAGCATGACAGTCCCCGTCGGTGTCTGAGCAAGCCACACGATGCACTGCCCCTGGAGCTTGGCACACCCGTTCACCGCCCTGTTCGCTGCTCGAGCGTGCAGCGAGCGGAGATTGCAGCGGGCGGCCCCCCCTCTGCCGCCCTCTCACCCGGCGATGGCGTTCAGGACTTCAGGGACGCCCACATCAGCGGGCCGTGCTTGTACTACCGCTGGAAATGCATCAAGTGCATGCACATGATGACATGCATGATTGCTTTTAATTGTCCTGCAGCGGACGCTGACACGCTCACTAGCCTGCTCCGGCGCCTGCTACAAGGATGGGACGGTGGTAATGCAGTCCCTACTGGGCATGTGCAGTTCCTTGCTCTTGTCAGCATGCCATCTACCCGTGCTTAATACTGGGCATGTGCAGGTGTTGTCAACCTGTCAGGATATCATAACCCTGGGCTGTGCACAGCCAACAGCAAGTCAATACTGGCCTTCTTCACGTTCTTGCCGAATATGCAAGCTTCCTTCGTCGATATGGAAACGGATGGGACCCAAGCACCTGTTAGTGCAGCAGAGGCAAACGCAGGAAGCGAACCACAACCGGACAGCTTGGAGCACGTCGCCAAAGTGGGCTTGCAGCAGTTGCATAGCCTGGTGGTGTCTGTCAAGCAGCTCTTTGCTGCTGCTGCCCAAGGCGACGTAGCAGTCAAGACCACTAGCGGTTCCGCAGCAGCGACCGCCCAAGCCCAGGACCTCCAGGCACAGCAAGAACATTTGAACTTTCTGGGCCAACAATATCAGCAGAACTTTGGAGCACTGCGACAAACGCTCTCTGCAATTTACGACCGACAAGAGCAGTTGCAACGAGATAGTGAGGAGGCCCAGAAACCGATCATTGGTACGTTCCTGTGTGTTTTTGTGTAGGGCAAATCTCGGTCAGTCGTCAGGCGTGTCCGTCGTCAGGCGTGTACCCTGTGGTGCTGGCTTGTTAGGAGCGGGTTCAGCCGTGCCATGGCGTGCTGTGCTGTGCTGGCTGCAGAGGACTCGCAAGAAGGCCACTTGCACGCTTGTTTGCTGGAACTGCAATCGCTTGTGGAGCAGAGAAATGAGCAGATTAAGGCTGTGATCGACAGTCTGCGGCAAATGCTGGATACCTTGTCCTTGTGGGAGGCCTTCAAGCGACACGTCGTGCAGCAACAGGAGCGCTGACCCTGCACGCATCACCCTGCTGCGCAGCTTCAACTGTGAAACATGCAGACAATGTTGTGCTTGCATGTTATTGAATAGCACCCACAACCTGAATTGCATGTAGTAAATGTCACACGAACCCTAACAGATTTGAGGCTGTATAGGCACATTTGCGCACGCCTGGAGGCTTTGTCTGAATGCGTCTCGCTGCTGAGCAACTGGAGTTGTGACACAAACAAACCTTGCTTGCATGCATGCATGAGCATCTTGCTTGCATGCAGTACATCACTGTACATGGCACACCCACTGACAGTTTTGAGGATGCATATGCACATTTGCGCACGCCGGGCGGCATTTTCTAGATATGTCACTCGGCTGCTGCAAGGGTGTACATTGTACAAGCGTGTGTCATCTCACACTCCTGCTTACAATCGCGTCTGCCAAACACGACGACTATGGCATGGCATATTGGAATGCACACACAATTCATGCGGTGCGGTGCAGCAGGGTTGCTCAAGGCCCCAGGTGTGCAATTGCAGCACGGGGGTTTTGTATGTTTCCACTGCTTGCACAACTAGCAGGTGGGTCTAACGTGCAGGAATTCAAAGCCCGAGTCCCTATATCTGAAATAAGCTGGTTTACACACCACAACGAAAAGCGCTTGTGCTGCTGCTGAGATGTCAGCATGCGTGTTCAGTCCGCAGGACCCAAGCGACAAAACGCACGCACATGACTGTCAACGCTGGAACGTGCGCCCGCACCCGCACCCGCACCCGCACCCGCACCGAGACCGCCATAGGTCAGCAGGCACAGCAGGTCCCCACACGGACCGCTGAGGGTTCATCACACCAGCATCTAGGAGTGACCGCGTGCAGGGGCAGTCATGCAAGGGCTAAGCCACCAGCGCAAGCAGCGGCACACCCTGCGCAGAGTTTACTATTTCTGGTCCAGAGCAGAGTCCAGGGCGCCGTAGAGCTCCACAGCTGCACGGTTCACCGCCACGTCTGCATCGTCTCCTGACACAGTCGCTGACTGCGCAGCTGCAAGCGCAGACTTGACTGCAGCAGGATCGAACTGATCAAGTGTGCCCGCCTCGAGAACGCAGATATCCGTCACACCGTTGGGGTGCACGAATGCAAACCCGCCACTGACGAAATACTTCTCGACCTCTGTCCCTGAGTGCAGCTCCACCACCCCTGGCTTGAGCTGTGCGATTGTGGGAACGTGGTTCGCCTTCAGGCCAAACACACCATCAATGCCTGGCAGCACAACTGTGTCGCGCTGGGCATTGTTAGCAAGCATACTGCTGGGCGTGTAAAAGTTGACCGGGAACAGGTCTCCCTGCACCTTGCTGTCCCCTGTGGCTGTGGGCACCTTGGTCCAGGAGCTGGGCGTCTGCGGGGGCTCCAAAGTGGAAGGGGCTCCTTTCACCCAGGCATCGGTGAACTGCTTGATGTCCGCGCTCACCGCTGCCTCCTCGAGCCTGGATACTGAGCTGGTGAAGCCGCGCAAGCCTGACGCGGCTAACGCGCGCTGCAAACCGTGACGCAGTGCCATTATTGTGTCTCGGAAAGCGGCCTAACCAAACGCACGCCCTGAACACGACACGACAGCCACGTCAAGGCAGTCGCCAGTTGAAACAGCTACCTGAGACGGCGAAGGCAGGCAACCGAACGATCAGTACATCCGCCAGGCGCGACTGCGTGAAGAGTCTCGTCAAATGTTGCTGCATTTGATGCATGAGCAGGCAGGCAGCTCCAGAGCGCAAGAACCCGTGAACAGAAGAGCACGTCACGCCCGCTGTGACCTTCATGACTGCCTTCGTGTACAGGTGCTGACAGATTGAAGCACCGATTCAGTGCCGGACCAGAATTCGCTACTGCTTGCACGCACTTAAATGGCTCACAAGTTCTCAGCCTGCCAGTGAGCACTAGGACACCGGCTTTGCAAGCCGACAGCCACCCTTTTCGGAGCTATGCTGGCTGGGCGAGACCTGCCCGTTGCACAGTGGCGCCCCGGCTGCATGGGTGCTGCTGGGCCTCACTTGCATGCACAGCCTTTCCGTTCCTCGCCTGTGCTGCCTCAGCGCTCACTGGTCTTGCGGCACAGTGGCAAGGCATGGCAGCAGCCCCTCCTTGTGCCCACCTGCGTGTCTGCAACGCACATACACCGTGACGGGCCGTTCTTGGTGCAGCCTGGGACCAGCGCCAGCGTACGTGCACATGCCAGCACAAGCACCAGCGGAGCTACCAGTACAGCCATGGTTCTGAAGCTGACACAGCAGCGGCGAACTCATATGCGTACAACCCGGACACTTGCTGCAGCAGGCGCTGGTGGAGCAGATAACCTCGATGCTCGTGGGCGGCCTACTGGTGGGGACCTCCCTTCAAGCAGCAGCAGCAAAGCACAAGGATCTGGTGGGGAGCCTACAGGGCAAGGCGCAGAGGCCCAGCAGGCACTGTACCAGTTTGAGGCACCGCCAGGAGAGCTGCAGGACTATATTGCACAAGTGCCGTATCAAGTCGAAGAGATAAGCACGCCTGAAGAGCTAAAACAAGCACGCAGGGAATATGTTTCTGACCCAGCTGCACGCGACCGCAGCACTGTCAACATCCGTCCTGCGCTGGCAACACGAGGGCGCCTCACACCCGTGGCCACTGCTGGCGGGGTACTGGGCTTGCTGCCTCAGGAGGTAAGCTTGCATGGAGCATTGTGCACCACGTGTCTACAGCGCAGCCCAGTTTCACACTGCTCAGCTGCTCCCCTCCCGTTACTGTCATAGCCGTCCATAATTCTACAATCCATTCGCGCGCATAACATGCGAGTGCAGGTTCCCACGCTGCGGTGTTTACATCGGTCTGCATGCCGTGCAGGGTCTTTATGAGGTGGAGCTTGAGCGTGACTATTCCAAGCAGTGGCCAGGTCTGGAGTATGTCCCCACCCCGTCAGGCGAGTGGCGTTACCAGCTGCGCCTCGGCTTTCTTGCTCCCATGGCCGATCCCGACCTTCCAAACTACTACTTCTTCAAAGGCGTAGAGCTCATATGCTTCACAGCGGGGGAGCGGGTGGCACAGGCGCTGGCTGCCGTAATCTACCTCGCTTCCGTGGCCGCGGCCGCGACCGCTATGTACCTCCTCTCCCCGCACTTGCTCGCCACGGTCACCGCGAGCTGGGCACGCAACACGCTTTCCCTGGGCAAATGGGTTGTGCTGCTCGGCCTCTTTTCGGTGGGCAAGCTGTGGCTGTACTGGGTGTTCCTCGCTGCCAAGCTGTCTGACGGGGTGCTGGAGCAGTACGCGCCCAGCATCCGTGAGTTTGCGTGGGTTGCCTTCTCCGCATGGGCGCTGTACCTCGTGATCTCGCCCTCGCACTGGCATCCACTCCCATGGCTATGCCGATGACTCACTTAGTGGGTCGTAGGGGGTCGTTGAGCTCCATGCAGCATGGAAGCATTCGAGCAACTGGGTTGACTGGCATTGCGAGCATCAGATTGGCCAACATGAATATGCAGCCATTTTGCACGTCTGGCAGCATTGCGTGTTGACAATCGCGCAGGGCTCTCTTGCGGAGCGCTTCGGTTTTAGGTTGGCTTCCTGTACAGCTGCGCTAGCCATGCTGACGGGTAGACACACACCAGGCGTGCTTAAGGCTGGCTTTGACGGCGATTACCTTGCGCATGGACCATGTCAGACATGCAACCTGCTATGCGTTGATGCGGTTTGGCCTTGCTGTAAACCCGGGATTGCAGAGGATGAGAACTTGATGAGCAATCCGCTTGGCAGGGCTGATGCCCCAATGTCAGACGCATGCGGGTTTGCTATGGGTGTGGGACCAGCCATGCTTACATGCTGAGGCCATGTGCTGGACAGGACAGCTGTCAGCAGCGCTGTCCACAGATGCAAAAATGTTCAGCAGACTGAACATCACTGGAAATGTGGCAGGGATGTCCAGCATGACCGTTCCCATTGCAGTACGTGGTGTGCCTTCCCAACCTCTGGCCCGGCAGGCAGAATGCATGGATGGCGACGACAATGTAAGTTTATCTCCTAGCTCTGGCAGCACAGGCTACAACTTGCTTTCCCACTCTTTGTTCAGCTCAGTGCAGCTTACCTGACGTGCACTGCCACACCCGCACCCTCTGTTCTGGTGCGTCGAGGCACTCGTAGGCCAGTATGTAATCCCGCTGGCTTTGATTTACACCCATCCATAGGAAGATACGTTGACAACCTTAGTGTTACTGGCTGCGTACTATGGAACGGACGTGTGGCAGGCAGTGAATTGTTTGCAGCTGCTGCGGTGAAGGGCGGCCACTCCATTGCGTTACCAGGCATCAGGAATGCGCCTCAGCCACCACCTGACTCAGGCTGAGTGTGCCCCAAGCACATCGCCGTACTGTCTCAGTAGCAGGCCAGCCAGCAGGCACTCGAGCAGGTTGCTACGACCGGCGTCAGCGCTGCGTGCTGGTGGATTGAATTGGCGGCAGCAGGCCACGCGGGATGTCGTAAACCTTCCCTTGGCCTTGCACTCTTCTACTGCAAGCTGGACATCGTCTGAAAACACTGCTAGCAGCCGTCAGGTATGAACACTGCGGCTCGTAGCAATTAGGGATTACGAATTGGGCCTGCGTGTTGCCTGCAGAAACATAGGCACACGGCAACTTGAACAGTCACATCAAGTGGTGCATATGTGTTTTGCTCACGTGGGTCAGGTTTTCGTCGGCATGTGTTGCATCGTTCGGGCGGTAAGCGACGTACACCGCTGCGTCAGGCATCTGCCGCTTGTGCCTTGCACTAGGTACCCATAAACAGCTGCCTCCACAAGCCGATTGCTTGCTTTAACCCTTTGCTGTTTACAGACACCAAGCAGAGATACCCACCGAAGGAGTCGCAGCCAAACGCATGCAGCATCCACAGCTGTGGGACCATCAGCGAGCAGCAGTGGCAGTGGAAGCAGTGCTCCTGCCTCAGGCGTTTCTCAAAACAGACCCAACAGTCAGTTTCAGCTGCCAGCGCACTGGGAAGAGCAACTTCGGACGATGCCGCTGGGTCGCCAGCGAGTCCTGCAAAGGTACGTGCCCGAGAAAGCCAGCACGCGTATGCTCTACCTTTCGGGTTGCAGTGTAAGCATGTGGGCTAATGTACGTCGTCTGATGTGATACAATACGCTTGTGCTTCGCTTTGTTTTAAAGGGTGGCCCTGCGCTGACCCCTCGTGTCGCTGTGACCCAGACACCTCCCTTGCGCTGGGTATGCATGCCATGCATATCACGTTAGGACCTGTTCTCCTCCCGCTGTATGAATGGGGTGGCAACATGGCTTAATGGTTTGCCTGCTGCGATGTGTCTTCCACGCTGCATGGTTGGAACCAGTGTCGTTCGCGTTGAACGTGCCAACGAGCAATATATCTGCACCCCCGTTCCCGTCTTCGTGGTGGCTTTCACTTGGACTGTGCAGGTACATCGCAGAGGTGGCGGTCATTAGCAGCATGGAGCCAGCGATGCAGGCTCTTACGGACGACCAGCTGACAGCAAAGACAGGTGAACATGACCTGGGGTAGTTACCAGCTGGCTCTGGCTCTTGGCCTGCATGCTGCATGCAGGCATCCATCGTTGGAACAAGTGCACGCTCAACAGCCTGAGTAGGGGCAAACGGGGTGCGGGCTCAGGAGGGTTGGAGGTAGACACAGCAGCATGGCGCGGAACCGAGCCTTGATGGGAGTTTGACCCGGGGGAATGCGCTAACCGTGAGTGTGATGCAGTACTTGTGGTGGCTCCACGGTGTTGGCTGGCGGTCGCAACCTATGCGTCAATGCAATCATGAGCATGCAGCTATACGATAGCCCCAAGCCCACGGCCCATCAGTCCTCACGCAATGACATTGGCACATTGCCAGGAAAAACCACAGCGAAAGGGCTGGGTGTGTGCATCGAATGCGGCATGGGACATATATGCAACCCAGCAGCGATGGCATTCGTGCACTGGGTCTTGATGCTCGCTCACGTTGACTCCCCCCCTTGCCCCCACGCACACACCCTACCACTCCCCTCCTTTCCTGCACATCCACGCCAAGCGCTGCTGCAATCACGGCCACATCTTGGACATGCAATTGCACACGGAAATTTGTCATGCGTCTGCACCATCAGCGGACGTGCAAGAGGCAACGGCACGTGGCGGCTTGTCACATGTGCACAAAATCCTGGCGCAAAGTGTATTGCACGCGGTTTGTGTCCCGCAAGTTAACACGTACATGAAGAAGAAGCATGCTTGCTGTGTATGCACGCTTGTGTATATAATACACATACAATGGAACATAACATAGCATAACGATGTAACATGGCATAACACATGAACATGTTTGCAGGCGAGCTGAGGGCCAGGCTTGCGGCCGGCGCGTTGCTGGATGCGCTGCGCGCCGAGGCGTTTGCGGTTGTGCGCGAGGCGGCGCGGCGCGTGCTTGGCATGCGCCACTATGACTGCCAGCTGGTGGGTGAGAGCACCAGTGCACCACAACAGCATTGCCGGGCCTGCGTGACATGCAGTGCGCAGTGCGCGGCACACGCTGCGTGTATGTATGTGCAGACGGAGGGTGCCCGGCTGGGGGGTTGCGGTGCGGCGCACGCCTCCAATTGTGCATGTCACAGCATGTCGCACGCGCTGACTTACTACCCCAGCGACGCGAACCGTCGCTATGCGCCGTCGGCCACGCGCACATCCTGATGCTCACTGGCATCCTTGCATGCATGCATGCATACACAATTACACATGCAGGTGGGCGGCCTGGTGCTTGCCGAGGGCCAGATCGCGGAGATGTCCACGGGCGAGGGCAAGACGCTGGTGGCGACGCTGCCGTGCTACCTCTACGCGCTCAGCGGGCGGGGCGTGCACGTGGTGACGGTCAACGACTACCTGGCGGCACGCGACGCGTCGTGGTGGGTTTGGGAGGGGGGGGGTGCGGTGTGTGTGTGTCTAGAAGTGTTTGCGGGGGAGGGGGGGTCGCGCGCGGCCCTTCGCCTGCCTGCACGCCTGCATGCCGGCCCTCCGCCTGCCTGCTTGGGCAGGCTGAACTCATAGTGGCATCACGCAATGGTTGCGTGTGGTCACCGGTTTGCCGCTCATAGTGTCCAGCACTTTGCCCTCATCTGAACCTGCCTTTGCACCTGTCTCTTGACCTGATTGCGTTGTCGTGCCTGTTTGCCTGCCTTTGCCCATGCGTCATCCACCTGCGCGTCATCCAACCCCCCCTGTCTGCAGGATGGGCAAGGTGTTTCGCTTCCTGGGCCTCAGCTGCGCGGCGGTGCAGTCCTCCATGAGCCAGGCGCAGACGCGGCAGGCGTACGCGGCGGACGTCACGTATGTCACCGGCCAGGAGCTGTGCTTCACCTACCTGCGCGATAACACAGCGCTGCACCCCCTGGACCTGGTGAGTGGTGAATGCCTGAATGGCTCGCATGCACTGCTGCAGTGTGGGTTCGTCGTCACCCCTGTGTGTGTTTAGGAAGATTTGGTTCTCGTGGGGCCATGCACTGTGCTTCCCTTGGGGCCGTGCAGTGTGCATTCATATGAGGATAGGAACTGCACCCTACCCGCGTGTGTAGCTGTGGTGTCGTGCGTGCCTGGCTACCAGACACCTTGTGTGCCTCTGCCTGCCTGCCTGCCTGCCTGCCTGCCTGCCTGCACTGACGGACATGATGCCATGGTGCTGTTTGGTGTGATGTGGCGGTATGGCGGCGGGATGGCACCACAGGCGCTGCGCAGTGAGCTGCACTACGCGGTGGTGGACGAGGTGGACAGCATCCTTATCGATGAGTCACGCAACCCCATGATCATATCCAACCAGGGCGCGTACGACCAGGGCCTGGTCACCCTAGTGGACAAGGTGGGTGCTGGGTGCTGGATGCTGGGGGGGTGCTTGCTGGGTGCCTTGATGGGGTCTGGGTGGGCGGGGTGCTGAGTGATGCGTGCCTTGTTGTGCGTGCATCATTGGAGTGGGGGGGGGGTGCGGCGGGGGGGGGAGGGTAGTTGGGGGAATAGGTGGGGGCATGGGTGCGTGAGTGATGTTGGTTATTTGAGGGTGTTAGAAGCACCCAATCACCAT
>BDDA01000879.1:20525-36410 GCA_001662385.1 Chlamydomonas asymmetrica
ACGGGCGCGGTGGAGGAGACGTGCGAGGTCGACGGCGGCGGCACCAGCTGCAAGGTGCAGCTGCTCAACGCCAAGCCGGAGCTGGTACGCGTGGAGGCGCAGATTATCGCGCAGGTAGGTGCGGGACGGCCGGGACGGCGAGGCCTCCTTGAGCACCACCTACCTAAGCCGTACGTAGTACAGCGAGTCCCGCACATCCATTCCGAGGAACATCTCAATTTTAGGGTCAGGAAATTTAGGGGGGAACAACAGCTCGAGGCGGATGGCAGGTCCTGTTACAGCCACACCGATTGCACATCGATTTCCCCATAGGTTCACATTGTGCACACAGTAGATTGCTTTGCACTTGGGAGCTGGTGCTCGCCAATGCCGATGCTCTGCTCTAGACGTGGGCGAACAGCGCTCGTGTGCGCTTGGGTGCGCTTGTGTTGGAGGCTGGGTTGAGGCAGGGCGGATCCATAGGGGTTGCAGCAGGAGAGCCAACGGGACTAAGCTCGAGCGGCGGATTCCCCTCCCGCCTACGGCATGCCTCACAGCCTTACCGCGACATGCTGATACATTATTCAGGCTGGCTAATGCATTCTTGCTGTCCGCTTCCTCCCCTTCTTGCCCTCCTGCCCCCTGCCCGTACAACACCACTGTCCCTCCACCACCGCAGGCGGGTTTACCGGGCGCCATCACGATCGCCACCAACATGGCGGGGCGCGGCACCGACATCATCCTGGGCGGCAACCCGGAGGGCCTGACACGCCTGGCGCTCATGCGCCTGGTGTACCGCCGCCTGCTGGAAGGTGCGTGAGTGCCACATCATCATCATCATCAGCAGCAGCAGCAGCCCGTGTCAACGCAGCTTGCCGCAGCGCGTCAGAGCGTGCGAGGCAGCGTGTGACAGGCCCCTAGGCCAGGGGATGAGCAGGGTGGGGGGACGAAGGGCGGTTCCGCAATGCACCACCACGCTGGCTCGTCACTGCCTGGCGCATCATGGAGCGAAGCACAATTGCATCAACCCTGACACCCTACACGATTCAGCATTAGCCCAGACACATCACATTACAGAGGGCTCTCTCGATCTCTCATCGTCTCATCGTTGCTCGCCATTAGTTTGGGTCGTGCTGGAGCGCCGTAATGCAAATGTTGTTGTTCTTTACACTCGGCCGGCTAGCCAGAGGCCCAAGGCCGCCCTCAAGAAGGGTTCAGAGGCGGGGGGGTTCAGGGAAGGCAGATACAGGGTTGCTGTGTGCCTCGTGCCTTTGACGCATGACGCAGATGCTGAGGACCAGGAGGCTGCGGTGCCGCCCATCCCGCTGCAGCAGTTTGATGACTACGACACCGCCGACGCCAACCTGCTGCTTACCAAGTGCGTGCACGTAGCCGTAGGCGGGGCGTGACGCGACGCGCCCATACACCCCCACGGACTGACTTGCCGAGCGCAGCAAGCACGCTGTGTGCGCTGTTCGTGCAATGCCTTATATACCATATATGAGCGCTGCGGTCGAAGCATGCCCAGCCGTCACCTGCAGTACGTACTGTGTACCACACTTCTGTCGTATTCCACCACCACACATCGGCAGTGAGAGCATGGAATGCCAGCGCGCAATACACATGCGGAGGGTGCGTGTGGATCATGAACTGCCTGCCAGACTCTGCTTTGCCGCCGTGGGCCAGCCGGCCGTTGCTGGGGCCGGCAACCCTGGCCTTGTGGTTGTTGTCAAGAAACACACACAACGCACGCCACCAGGCCTCAGAATCAATGCGCGACTTCCTCCCTGGCCTTTAAATTCAAATCTATGTTTGAATCAAATTCAAATCTGAATCCTCCCTGGCCTCTGCCTGTCCCTGCGCAGCGCGCGACCCGCCCCAACCGCAGCGGAGCCGGACGACCATCGCCTGCCCCGCCCGCTGCACGACGCACTAGTCAAGGCGATCGTGCTGGCGCTCACCGCGCTGCCTGACACGTAAGTGCGGGAGGCAGGGCTAGGGAGGTGCAGGGGCGCTTTGAAGCGTTCCTGTCGGTGCTGGACAACTATGCATACAGATTTGCCGTATATGGCACATGAACAAGGCGTCAATCGTGGCGCACGCGCACTGACGCAGCCGTCAGTCGGCACTGCCTCGGGTTCACAGCTGTTGATTGCGGTACACATACCACAATATACCACAACGTGCCCCAATTTGCGCGTTGCTGCGCAGGTCCGGCGCCGCCGCCACGCTGGCCTCTCAGTCGCTGGCCGGCAGCGTGTCGTCTCTTGGCAGCGGCGACAGCCTGTCCTCCCAGGACCTTGACCTGGGGGGGAGCGGCGGCAGCGGCAGCGGCAAGCGCCTCGTGTCGCTGAAGTTTGCAGAGGTGGGCGGGCGGGTGTGTGAGGGACGGGGTGGGGAAAGGGGAAAGGGGAAGGCGGATGATTGTGCGTGCGCATGTGCATGCAGGGGCTGTGGTGACCTCAAAATCTCGTGCCTGTCAACGGTGGCTTCTCTGGCCGTGCCCTCTTGAGAGTTGAGCGGCCCATGGCCTTTGGCCGGCAGGCTGCATGTGTGCAGCAGCAATGCTGCCTACAAGAGGCACCGAACATTGCACGTACGCGCATGAATGTGCTCGAGGTGTGTGCTCCCATGGGGCTATGCAATGCGATCCCGTGTGCGTGTGCATGCACAGGTGGAGGCTCTGGCAACGTGGGCCATGGACCGCGCGGAGAGGCTGCGCAAGGAGGCGATTGCGCGCCTGAAGTGAGCGATGGGCTGGGCGAGCCAATGCCGTAGCCATACCGTAGCCATGCCAGTAATGCAACTGTACCGCAACCGTGCCTCGCTGCGTGCTGATGGCAGCACAATGCGCTCTCCTTGTGCTGAACGGCCTCATTCCGAACTGCATGTCTGCATGCGCGGCTGACCGCTGTGCTGTGCTGTGCTGTGCCGTGGCGGTACCGCAGGTCCCTGTACGGCTGCTCCCCCCTGGAGCTGGACTACACCGTGTGCGTGGCGCCCGCCGCTGAGGCGCTGCTGGAGGAGCGCGCGGCTGAGTGGGCGGACGCGCCGCAGGGCCAGGCGGCGGCGCTGGCGGCGGCGCTCTACCTGTGGCTGTGGCTGGACCAGGTGCGGCAGGATGTTGGGATTGATGGGGTGCAGGTCAAGGGAGCAGGTTTTGGGCTCTACCTGTGGCTGTGGCTGGAGGTCTATCTCTCTTTGTCCCTGTCTGGAGGGAGCCTAAGTCGTTTTTCGACGTGCTCTTGATGCAACGCAAGGAACACGCAAGTTTCAATTAGAGCGGCGGGCATTGTGCTGGCCAGCAGGGCAGCGGGGGGCCTGGTGAATGCCACGCTTTTTGTTGCGGCTCTCGACGGGTGGGTGCGCCAGGTGCGACGATGGGTGCACCCACCCGTCGAGAGCTGCGGTAAAATGCATGGCATTCACCAGGCCCCCCGCTGCCTTGCTGGCCAGCACACCAACATCCTACATAGATCAAGGCATCAAGCACTGTTTCTGTCCACGCTGGTGTCTTATGTATGCGTGGTGTGCTGACAAGCGTTGTCCTCA
Organism: Chlamydomonas asymmetrica; assembly: GCA_001662385.1. Classification (NCBI taxonomy): domain Eukaryota; kingdom Viridiplantae; phylum Chlorophyta; class Chlorophyceae; order Chlamydomonadales; family Chlamydomonadaceae; genus Chlamydomonas; species Chlamydomonas asymmetrica. The sequence goes on from BDDA01000879.1 coordinate 24,057, forward strand.
TAGCCTTCAACGCATTCCCCCACGGCATTGTGCCCGCCTCGCTAAAGGCACGCAAATCGTTTGCAGGCCACATTGACCTCCAAGCCACCCTAGGCCAGCCACCGCCCCGTTTCGCACCTCTTGCACTTTGCAACAACGCCGCCGTAACGCACGTCGGCATCAGAACCAGACAAGGCGTGGTGCACACTGCGGATGCTTCTGATCCTCCCTCCGCCTTGGCCCTGATGTGCCTGCGTTGGTTATTTTCTTCCGTGGGGCCATGCAGTGTGATTCCCGTGTGCACGTGCGCGTGCGCGTGTTACAAGCGCTCCTTGACACACACACGCGCCATTCACGGCCTCGGATGCCAATTCAAATGTGTTCACGCCACGTTATGTCACGTCGCAACAGGCCTGCGCGAGGTTTGCCAGCAAGGTGCGCTCTGCCGGCGGGCTGCTGGTGGTGGGCACCTCGCTTAACGAGTCCAAGCGCATAGAGCTGCAGCTGCGCGGCCGTGCGGGGAGACAGGTGCGCCGCGCCATGCTTTGCTTTGCCTTGCTGTGGTGTGATGTCCATACCCGAACCCGCTGCCAGCGGCGTTGTGCCGTACATGAGCTCTGTGACACGAGGGTCGGGGGGTGTTAAGTTTGGCGTCTTTGCCAGCTTCTTGATGGCCTTTTTTGTAGACATATTTTCAATGTTGGGCGGGGCTGCAAAGGCAACGAAATGTTTGCAACTGGACTGTAAGCCGCTGTCCTACAACGCCTTGTACTGCAGGGTGACCCGGGCGAGACCATCATGCTGTATGATGCCATGGACCCCCAGCTGGCAATCTACGGCTTAGACAAGGTGTCGGTCATGCTGCGACAGGTGCGGTACAGGGCGGGGCAAGCGGTAACCGTGTCACACACACTTCCCTCTTCCGATTCGCGGCGGGTGTGACCGAACCCACCATGCTGTTGCATGGCTGCGGTGGTGTGCATGATGGCACATGCGCGTATGGTGACCGTTGACATGGGATGCTGCCCAGAGCATTGCGTCGCGGCCGGCGGAGCCCCGCCGCATCGTCAGCGGCGGCATGCGGAGGCCGCCTTTAGCTGCACTGTCCAGGTGCCCATGCGCAAAGCACTTGCCGTCGTTGCCTGATCCTGCCGGCCATCCACCCTCCCCTCCTCCTCCACTGCCTCCCATGCATGCATGCCTTCTCTCACCCCCTCTCGAGGGCGGCCTTGAGCCTCTGGCTAGCTGGCCGAGCGTAAACGACAACACAAGCGATGCTGCCTGGCGGTTGCTGGTGGTGCTGCGCCACAGTTTGAGGGCCAGGGCTCGGGCACAGGCGTGGATTGGCTTGAGGGGCCGCACATATCGAAGATCCTGGACTGGATTGTGAAGGACACATTCGAGAACGTGTCTGGCACCACACGCCTGGAGGTGCGTCGACCTCACTTGGTTGGCCCAAAAGGGTAAAATGGCCCAAAAGGATGGGCCACCCTTTTGGCCCATTTTGGGGAGGTGAAAAATGAAAGGGTTAATTACCTGTATTGACTTGACATCCCTTGGCCGATCCCGCCGTGCGTGGATGGCCGAGATGCATATGGGCATTTGGTGTGTGGTGGTGTGTGGTAGTTTCACAACACAATCAACAATGCACCTGTTTCCTGTCCGGTTGCTCAGCTCTCAGGCATACCTCGGGGACTGATTTGAGTTATGGCCAGCTACAGAATGCCTGACCGCGTGGTCCAACTGCTGATGCCGTGTGGGGTGGGGTGCATGATAGCCTCAGCCGACGTCCCGTGCATCATACAGCTAGTGGGTGCAAGCTGTATGATGCACCCCGTTGGTGGTGTGTGTTGGCGGTCCGTCCGTGTGTAAACGCGCATTGGTGTGCTGCCTGCAGAACAAGCGGTACGACGAGGTCATGGGGGGGTACCGCGACAACCTGTACGCGCTGAGGCGGTTGATACTGCAGGGCTCTGCGGTACAGCGCTGCCAGATCATCTACCTCCTCATACAGGTACGGTACGGGAGCCAGCTACACATAAGCAGTTGTTGCTTTCATGCGTTGTATGGTTGTATGGTACAATCCATACGTGTGCCAGTGTGCACGTGTACGTGCCTGTGCTTTTCGGAGGGGAGCGCATGCTGATACGTAGTCCTCGGTCAAGGCAATGAGTCAGTAATGGGATCGACTTGCCATGTGTTATCCAGTCAAGGCCAGGCGTAGCCATGCTGCATGTCCAGGCGGATCCGCCGCCGACCACGATTACTGCTGCTGGTTTCACCTGCCTGAGTGGCTCACATTGGCATATACCTCATGGTCTCATACGTGTAGCGCTTGTCACTCTTATGCGAGCTCTACGCCTAGATTCGTACCTGCTTGTACTGCATGCACTGCTTGTACTGCTGCTGTACAGCGTGCGGTGGACCAGCTGGCGTCAAACTACCTGGACCCCGCCTCCTCGCCGACCGCCTGGCTGAGGCCATCCATCCCGGTGTCCACGCTCAGCTTCTGGCCCGGACCACAGGACGAAGTGATCAGCCCGCTGCAGGCAAGCATGAAACTAGTTGGTATGCAGCTGTCTCCTTCGGACGGCTGAACACCACCTTCACGCCATGCAATGCCGCGATTCTAGTGTGCAGGGTTACCGAACACGAAGATCAATTGGCGTTTCCGTGTGCAGCCTGCATTCAGCCGTGTGCTCTCACCGGAAGACGGAGGGGCCAACTGAACTGAGCTATGTGTGCCGGGTGGTGCTGGCGTGTGTGGTGTGGTGCTCCGTGCCGGGGGTGCACGTCCGCTTGTGCCGCAGGCGCTGCTGCACAGCATCAACATGCTGGTCAACCGCCCCACGCGCGTGTCCAAGACCACCATAGACTTCAGGACCGCCTACAACAGCGCCACCACCAACACCACCGTCAGGTGGGCAGGTTTGCCACTTGAGTCCTGACGCATCATGCCTGACACAGTAGCGCTCCACTTGTCGTGTACACACCCTGCACACACCATCACACACGGCACCCACCACCTCCACCTCTTTTACCACGAGCTTGGGAACACGTGTACTGGACTGTACCCTATTGCATCGTCGTAGGATTTCAACTACAACAACCACTTGGGCGCTTGCAGGAATTTCCTGGAGCTGTTTGGCGTCATCCAAACACCTGGCGCGGGAGGTGGACCAGCCGACAACGGCGCCGCCTCCGGCACCGAAGCATTGGCCGGCGCAAATGGCACGGCCCCGGCCGTGCCCGCGCCTGGCGTGGGCGGCGGCGCCGCTGCGCCGCCCTTGGACCCGCTGCAGGCGCAGCCGCCGCAGAGCCGGCCGTATCTTCCGATGCACCTGCAGCTGCGGGAGGTGGAGCTGTTGGCGCCAGAGCAGGTACGGGCTGAACTGCTGCGCCCCTGCGCGGGACATCCGCATGTGGCGGCACCTGTAGGACACGCGCGCGAGAGAGAGCATGTTGTTGCTATTATTCGCTGCCCGTGGGGCCATGCCGTGTGCTTCCCGTGTGCATGAGAAGGTGTTTGGCTGGGGGTTTGGTATTGAGCATGGAGGCGAGTTGGGGCCGTATGAGCCAGGGACGGAGCGTTGAGCGTTGAGCATGCAAGCCTTTGTTGGGGCAGACGGCGGGGGTGCTGGCAGCGCTTCACAAACTTGTATCTACCCTGCTGGGTTAAGGGTGAGTCTGAGGCTGAGGGTCACTTTACGTATGGTTCACTGTTGGGATGAGGACGTGTCAGTATGTCACTATGCGAATGAGCTGTGTGAACCTGTCAATGGGTGCGTTCAGATTGCCAACCTGTCAAAGTTCCTGGCGGGCCTGGAGGCGCTGCAGTGGGTCACGCCCTCCGTGTCGCACCACACGCGCTCGCTCAAGCTGCAGCTGCTGCTGCGCACGCACCGGCGCCTCTTTGGATACGGCAGCGACCAGCAGCTGGACGGCAGCGGCGCAGCAGGTCAGTTATACACTGGGACGTGTGCTGATACACTGAAACCAGTGACACGACCAGTGACGACAGAGGCTGCAGGCGTTTGGGCTACGGCACCCCTTGCTTGTCAACTGCTAGAAAGCCTGGCCTGCTTGATCGTACAATGCTAGGGCGTGCGCGCGGCTGAAGCGCGCACAACCACTTGTGCTTCACTGTGTGTGTGCGCGTGTGTCACTCACGGCTCACTGTGCAACGCAACAGGCACGGGCACCTCCGCCTGGTGGTGGCCATTCGGGCGGCGTGCCTCCGGCGGCGCCAGCGGCGGCGACGGCGCAGCGATGACGCAGCGCCCGCGTCTCAGGGGGCCATACGCGGACAAGGTACTGCTCATACCGTCCTGTACCGTACTGTTCTGCGCTGTATCGTGCTGTATCACGCTATAGTACCGCAGGCGTCTTGCAGCTCGCTCCATTTGCATACCTACCGCGACCATCAGGTTTCGGCGCACTCGGCATACATATACATGTTGGCACAGCACACCATCACCATGCGTAAAGCTCTGCCGCTGTTCCCTTCTTATGACCGTGTGCCCTAGCGGTCATCATCATAATCACTGCTGTAATCGATTATGGTAGTTGGTCGCCTGCGCAACGGATACCCCAACAATGTACCCAGCCACTTCGTCGTCCCACCCTTGAACGCTGAACCCTGACGCTCAACCCTTAACCCTTAACCGCTTCAACTTAACGCTTAACCCTTAACGCTGACCTTAACCCTACCACCCTCGTGTGTGTCCCCTCCCCCCTCCTCCTTGCGTGTGCGCCCTCCAGGTTGGTCTGCTGCGCAACTACCTGGGCGAGGTCGCGGTGTGCGCATACGTGAGCCGCCGCGCAGACGTCGTGGAGCAGCTGCAGCAGGGGGGCATGGCGGGGCTCGGCCTCGCGGCCCTGGACGCGGAAGTCACGGTGGGTCTGCTGGCTGCGCTCCCGGCTGCACATGAAAACGTTTTTTGCGTATGCGGCTACGCTAGGAAGATTAAATCTGTAGGCCGGAAGTCTACACCATTTGCACCAGATATACTCCATGCTTAACATGGATGTCAATTGTCAAATGTCATGCATGCAAACTCGATGTGGGTCACATGCACGGTGTGCTGTTTTTAATGTTGCGACCAGTGTGCAGGGGGGCATGTGATGCCGCAGTGCGCGTGACCATGCGCACCGCTGCTTTCGGGACTCGTGCGTCCAGTGTGTTGCATCCGGCGCTGCCGCTGCTGCTGTGCCGCCGCTGCCATGCCGCAGGTGGCTGACTACGAGCAGCGCTGCATGCTGCTGTGGATGGATGCACTGTGGTCATGCTTCCTGGAGGTGAGGGCAGCCGGGCCGGGGCAGCTGGCACCGCATGATTTGGTTTTGTGTCGTCTGGCCGGCACCCTCCTAATGTCACACAAAACAACACGGTGGCAGGATATCGCCGCTGGATGGCAGCTGTGCACACTCCACCTTACCGGGGGACCTGCACGCCCGTCCGTGGCAGGCAGAGGTTTTAGGGCTAGGGCTTTGGACGTTGAAGTTGAAAGCATCAGGGTGGTAGGGGTCAGCGTCCTTCCTGCCGCCTACGCCATCCCGTTGACTTGACCGTACATCGCGGGGAGGATCAACAAACCCTCCGCATGCATTCTGCCCGCATTCTCCTGTGCAGTACATGGTGCATACCTGACGAAGCACATTACATAGGTCCCCCGGGCCCCCCCCCCACAGCATCGGCAGTCGTGAAATGCCGTAGGGGCGCGGGACCTCACGGTGGTGACACGCATGGCATGGCACCGCGGGCGTGTGTGTTTTCTTTTCGGGTTTTCCTTTGGCATGCGAGCTAACTGCCGTGCCTGCGTGGCCCTGCCACGTGCGTTGGCCCACAGGACACCGACAAGCTGCGCAAGGGCGTGCAGATCCGCGCCACCGGCAACAGCCAGCCACTTGCAGAGTTCCGGCTGGAGGCCAACACGGCCTTCCTGGCGCTGCTGGACAACTACAGGTGGGTGAGGGGTATGTGAGCATCCTGGCAATAGGATGACGTTCTCGGTAGTTCACCCGTATGCTAACAGGGTACACTCAGCTCACACTCAGGTCACCGCAAGCTTCGCTGTGGTGCGATATGCAAAACCAACTCCTAGCTGTCTTGGCACGTGCTGCTTGGGTCGGCGGTAGTTTTTTGGGGGCGGGGCGGGGGGGGGGGGCGTGCTTCGCCGTTGCTCGGCCCGCACACTTGCCTTGTACACAATCATCGGGCTCTGTGTGCACAGCCTGGTGTTGCGCAGGTAGTGCTGTCCAAAACGACAGGCGACCTACCTGCGGGTGGTTTACGCCTGGCGTGCGTGCGCCGTACACACCCATGACCTCGCTCGCCCTCCACTCTTGCTGCTTGCATGCAACGCAGGGACGCAGTAATTGACAAAGTATTGCTGCCGGACTTTAACGTGATGCTACCGCTGGGAGACGGCTTGGAAACGACGGACCCCCCGGAAAGCAAGTCGGCAGGTGCTGAGTCACCTGATGGCCCTTCACGCTTGCCCGGAGGCAATGCGCCACCGGAGGTTGCGTTGAGCTCCAGCAGTGACCTCCCAACTTCACAGAACGGCAGCGACGACCAGCTCAGCAAGGTACCAGGCGCTCTTGGAGACGCGCCAGTCAACGGGAACCAGCCCAACGGCGTGGGTGGCCAAGGATTGAGAGACAAGGTTGAGGCTGCCGTGCTGGGCGCTAGCTTGTCCAATTCCACCTGAGAGCCGCTGGTAGCAGAGGCTCACCGGTGGTCCAAGTCCTATTCTCTCAATTGCCTCGCCGCTTTGGGTGCTTTCAATCGCCCGTCGTGTCGGGAGTGGTGGCACTGCTGAACCAGCTGCCCCCAACCAGCTGCGGAAAGGGTGCTAGTAGAAAAACGCATAACAAGCAACTCACTTTTCGCGCAGGTTTGTTCCTAGTGGGCTGTTATTGTGGCTGATATTGGGGCATCTTTCAGTTGCTGAAGAGCGCGTGAAACAGTTGTCCACTCTCAGACTCAGAACTGCCTATGGCCAACTACGCATGCATGGACCTGACCTGGACGTCTGGAAAGGCTGTATAGGCTGTCAAGGCTGTATATCCAAATCCCTCGATAACCTTTTGGTTGGTGTGGGCCTGTCTCTACGGGCATGGCAAGAAACCATGCTTCGAACGCACAATTGCACGTAGGGTAAAATAGTGTGCTTCTGTCAATTCATGCACAGCAGGAACCTTTACCGCATACCTGCAACAGCCTGAGGCAGAGCGCCATTCTCGTTCAGGTTCAGGTAGTTTGGACGCCGATTGCCGCTGGGAGTTGCACAGGAGGCGTTCCTGGCGGACAGGTTCCTGGGCGTCGCCGTAGGTTGGAACCAGGGAGCGAGGCCTTCAGGTGCGAATTGGTGCTCTGCGCAGCGCATCCTCTGTGGCTGCTCTCTGCGATTCGCGTGGCTCAAACCCGGCTTCGGCCAGGTCAGCCTCTTTGCGCCGAAGCGCCCCGAGTAGCGTTCCACCTGTCATATAAGCCGGGCGAGAGCTCTAAGCGGGAACCTTCATACGTCTAGCGACCTGGCGCCTGAAGTGGCTCGCTTATGCTCAAGCTCTTGTTGACCTAACTCAAAAGTTTCTTGTCTGAGCAAGCACATCCAGCATAGCCTATTGTAGCGTTACCTTTGTGCCAAGCCGGGCCAAGGCCCATGGCTTAGCTGCACTAGTTTCTCTCAGCTCAGCTCCGGTTGCTTTGCGGGGTCGTGGTTGACGCGGAGGTCACGTCGTCCTCTGGCACTTGTTGGTTTGCTCGCAGGCTGGAGGTACAGCTGCCAGGAAAGGCCGCACTCAGAGCGTTTTGGAGCAAGCTGCTGCTGTGCACAGCGCGGACGTGGAGCACTCGCGGCAGGGTCGTTTGTCACTAGCGCGTGAGGCGCTGGCCACTGGCGGCACAGAGAGGCTTGGTTCGAACAAATACATCTCAGACCTTTGCTATTGGAATTCCCGGAGGTTCTGCTTTGGGTCTGCTGCCTGACGTGGATAAGGGCTTGGCGTGGTGAGCACCTGGTTGGACAAACCAGAGCGTGGTAGCGTTGCCAAGGTCACGAACGCATACTCACAGGCGCTGTTTATGGAGACCACTTGCAGCGGGATGTGGCTGCCTACTGGCACGGAATGAATGGCTTCCCCCAGAACCGTTCTTTTGGCAGCAGCAGCAGGTCCACTCGAATCTCTCCTTAACCTCGCGGAGGGCGCTGTCTCCTTTGACAAGCGGCCTTTAGACGACCAGCAGCACCGACAACAGCAGCTGTTCCAATTGCAGGAGCAGCGGCAACAGCCTGACGCGGTCAGCGGAGCTGACGTCGGCAACGCGGCTGCAAACACGGCCGCACCAGCAACTGGTGCGGGGCCAGTGGGGCTGGCCCCAAACCTGAATTTACTGGCAGCCTCAGCGGAAGCTGAAGCCCTGGCGAGCAAGGCAGCGCCTCTAGGTGGGATGGCCCACCTGGCGCTGAGCGGACTGGGCGCACAAACACGCAGCGACACGCCTCGCTCCCAGCAGGAAACGTCGCAAGAGGACCCGATAACAACTAAGGTTGCGCTAAACCAGGAGGAGCAGGACGACGCTAAGTCTGGCAATGCAGGCAACAACATGGCGTCAGCCATGCTGGCGCAGCAGCAACAGCAGCAGCAGCAGGCTGCGGCTGCGTTTGCTGCGTACGGCTTCATTCCACAGATGGGCATGCCCGGGATGATGCCTGGAATGATGCCTGGTGCTATGATGTCTGCGATGATGCCAGGCATGATGCCTGGTATGATGCCAGGAGGAGGTATGGGTGGTATGGGCGGCTCAGCAAGCGGCGTGCCCACCAGCGGCGGCCCTAACGCCAACATGAACCCGTCAACCATGGTCGTCACGGGCATGCCACTGGCAGACATCGCGCAGCAGTGGCAGATGGCGCAGCAGCAATACGCGATGATGTACCACTGGCAGATGTCCATGGCGACACTGTACGGCATGGGTATGCCTGGAATGCCAGGCATGCCAGGGATGTCAGGCATGCCTGGGATGCCCGGGATGCCGGGAATGCCAGGAATGCCAGGCATGGGGGGGATGGCAGGGATGGCGGGCGCATACGGGATGAGCCCGCAGGCGATGCAGGAAGCGATGGCGCAGTCTCAAGCGTTCATGGCGAGCATGGCGGCGAGCATGGGCTCCGGCGGGCCGCAGGGCATGGCGCAGCAGTACGCGCAGCTGATGGGCATGCCGCAGCAGTGGATGTCGCAGTTTGGCGCGCCCGGGATGCACCCGATGCTCATGGCCGGCATGCCCATGCAGTCCTCGCTGCCTGGCATGGGCGGGCGGCCCCTCGGCGGCGAAGCGCTGCACCAGCCTGGCGAGCAGGACGAGGGTGAAGCAGGTTCTCATGCGGAGGAGTCCTGTGAGTCCCAACGCGATGATGCTTGCAGTGTGTGTGTGTGTGGGGGGGGGGGACAGCGTGGCTGTTCCGACCAGATGAGAGTTTCATGGGGGCATGCGTGCAGTGTGCATATCAGCATATGCGTAAGGATAGGGGCTGCATTTGTGGGTGAGTGTGGCGAGGGAGGTGGAACTTGCAAGACTGATGCAGTGCTCGGGCGGGGCCAGGTGAATGTGATGCCTGATGATTATATGCAGGCGCAGGTCAAGCAGTGTGCAGCCACTCAGCGCATTCGGTTTCTTGGGGTTGCTGGGTCTGTCAGCATGCTGGTGTGTAGGCAACCCCTGGCCTTGCATTGGTATCTGCGGCTGTTCAGCAAAGCTGCACGGTGCTTTTTGGTGCTTCGTCCAGCGCAGCTCACAGTGCAGCTCACAGTACAACTCACGCTGGCCTGCTTCATCATGCACACCTGCGGCACTGTGTCGTGCATGAATGGGCAGGCTTGACGCATCCGTGTGTGCAGTATGCACCTTGCCTCACCCCGCACGTCTGAAGCATTGTGTGTTCCTAATGCAACAGGCGGAGAGGAGGAGGGTGAGGGCGAGGAAGAGGGCGAGGAGGAGGAGGGGGAGGAGGAGGAGGAGCAGGAGGAGGAGGACAGCAGGCCCCCCATAGACCTCGCCAATGCGCCCTCCCTGGGGCAGTGCAACCCCATGGCGGCAGCCGCGGTGCTGGCCAGCATGAACCAGTCGCACCACCAGCACCACCAACACCACCACACAGAGCACAATGGCCCCGCGCCCGTCCCCAACACGCCACCGCCGCTGCATTCGCTTCCCGCTCAGCCGGCGGTCGGCTCAAAACGGCCGCGGCACAACGAGCCGGCGCCAGCAGCGCCCCCGCCACCCCCGCCTTCGGCCATGCCGTCAGCGCCCGGCATACCGGTGCCTGCCGCGTTCCCGGGCATTCCCGGCTTGTCGGGCCCCGTAGGGTCGTTGTCGCCGCAGCCTGGCATGGCGGGAGCGCCGGCGCTGAGCGGCCCCATGGGCGCCGCACCGCACGCGCAGCAGCAGCAGCAACAGCAGCAGCTCCAGCAGCAACAGCAGCAACACGGCGGCGGGGGCGCGAACTCGTCTCAGCAGCCGAAGCGCGGCCGTCGTGCCACAAAGGAGCAGAAGGTGTGACTGTAGTGGTGGCGGCAGCACGCGCGGTCACGCATACAGCATGAGGGGCACGGGGAATGCGGTGATGGTGCTTGTCGGGTCCAGCCGCAAGGCGATGGTGCTACTGGGTCATGCATCGCAGCGTTGTGCACTCTCTCTCACTCTGGTGATAGCCAAATTCCCTCTCTGGTGCGTGAGCGCGCACTTCCGCCAATCACATGAAGTATTCATTGTGGTGCGCTTGGGGCGCTTGGGATGCGATGGATGTGTTGGAAAGCCCCGTGGGGCCAAGGACGTGTGTGCTCTGTATACGTGCTTGTTACAGCCGCACGTACCTGCCTGGCACTATTCGCTGCAGGTGTGCAAGAACTGCGGCACCAAGGCCACCCCCTTCTGGCGCAAGGACAAGAATGACGGGCGGCCGCTGTGCAACGCGTGCGGGCTGTACTTCAGCAAGAACGATGCGCCGCGGCCCAAGGTGCTGTGGAAGAGCGACGACCCAGCAAACATGGTGCGTGCCGGCCTGCCGTGCAATGTTTGGGTGACGTGTGAATGGCGAACGAGTCGTGTGCGGCGCTTCCTGCAGATTAGACTTACCTGGCATTGCATGCTGCGGGCTGATGGTTCGAAAGGCAGCATGTGGGCATCGGGAAATGGATTGCCCAGTCGGATTGAGTAATTGAGGCTGCATGAGGGCCTCGGCAGGCGGGCCTGGGTGGGGTATGAGTACACATGCTGTCAGCAGTTATAGAACAGTTTCAGGGCCCTCCGCCCACTCACTACAGTGCAGCGGCAGGGAAAGGCTGGGTGTGCACCTAACAGGCCTTGTTGACATCGATGGTATGTCCTTCTGCGCACAAACCAACGCAACCCGTGGATTTGATATGTTGTGCTGCACACCACGTGCTGAGTTGCATCCTGCTGTACACCACAGCAATTGATCTGGGTTGTTTTGGGCTGTCTCGTGTGCACCACGTTGCAGATGCCGGGCGCTGTGGGGCCCTCAGGGCCAAACGGCAGCCACCCTCAGCCCCCACCCTCCTCCTCAGCACCTGACGCTGCTGCCATCGCAGCCGCCATGGCGCGCATCCCCGGCCTCCCGCACCTGCATGGCATTCCCGGGCTTCCAGGCTCGGCGCCGCCAGGTACGCCCGGCTCCATCAACCCCATGCAGGCCGCGGCAGCAGCGGCAGCGGCGGCAGCGGCGGCGGCGGCCTCCAACCATCATCATCAGCAGGGGCAGAATGGCACACCCGGCGGGCCGCCGCCCACCTCGAGCGCCCCCATGACCTTCAACAGCTTGAACGTGCCTGTGGCGATGCTGTCAGCCAACAACCAGCAAATTATGGCGGCGATAGCAGCTGCGGCGGCGGCCGCGGCCGCCGCGGCCAAGGCGAGTGGTGCGTCCGTGCCCACGCTCACGCCGCAGATGATCCAAGCAGCGCTGGCAGCGCTGCCATCGGCGGGCATGCTGCAGGGCTTCAGCCTGAACCTGCCGGCAGCCGCTGCAGCGGCGGCCTCTGCTGCGGCAGCCGCTGCCGCGCCTCAGGCAGCCGCCGCTGCGGCGGCGGCGGCGGCAGCCGCCTCAGCAGCAGGTGGGACCACGCTGCCCTCCTCATCCACGCCCCCTCCCATCTCTATGCCAATGCCGATGCCCTTGCCGCCTCAGGGCGCCGGGCCTCCGCCAACCCCCGGCTCGGCAGCGCCGCCCGGTGCGGCGGGCTCTACCCCAGCCCCACCTGCGCCCATACTTGCCAACCCTGCAGCGATGCTGGCGATGCTGGCCAATCCCCAGCTGCTGGCCAGCACGGCTGCCGGCGTGCAGGCTGCGC
>BDDA01000879.1:37338-48288 GCA_001662385.1 Chlamydomonas asymmetrica
GCCCTTACCGGGCGCATCTGCGCCGCTCGGGCAGCAGAGCGCAGGCACACCCGGGACATCGCTGCCGCCGCCCGGCCTCCCCATGATCTCCGCAGCCATGACGGCACCTGGCGGCACGCCTTCCTCCACGCCCCCTCCCCTCCCCACCACATTGCCCCACATCCCTGGGATACCGCCGGGTACTGCCAACCCTGCCGTCATGGCGGCCGCATACGCGGCGGCGGCAGCAGCAGCTTCCCAGCAGCAAAGCCAGCAGTCCGTGCTGGCCGCGGCATCCGCAGCAGCGGCGGCAGCCAGCAGGCAGCAGCAGCAGCAAGCAGCTGCGATGGCGATGCCGACCACAACTGCGCCCGGCTTGCCTCTGGCCACGACAGCGACTGGGACGCAGCCGGCCCTACCGGGGCTGCCGTCCGGGCCCATGACATTCTCCATGCCTGCACCCGCACCTCCTCCAGCGCGCCTGGAAGTAAAGCAGGAGGACATGGGGTCGGGCGCTGGAGGTGCGGGCGGCGCAGAGCTCAGCAATGGCGTCGCAGCTCCGCTGCCTGCGCCTCTCGGCACGCCCGGCCTGCCAGTGCTGCTGCCGCCTGGTGCGGTGATGGCCCCACCTGGTGCGCCCACTCCGGCGCCGCTGCCCATGCAGCCGGTGGCAATGGCAGTGCCCAAGGCAGGCTGAGCCAGCAGCACGCCGGCACTGGCTTCCCTGAAGTTGTGCTGGCGATGACGATGGTGGCGTGAGCGCTTGGCAGCGCAGGCGGTGGCGGAGGTGACGGCAGCATGGTGCGCGAGGCACTTGTTGGTGAGGGAGGAGAGACGCGCTGCAAAAGAAGTGGGTGCCTCATTGTAACAGCAGGATGATGGCATGCTGCGAGAGAGTTTTGTAAGGTTGTGGGTTGAGGCGTGTGCATGCGCGTGCACGTGCGACGCCCAGCGCTGCTGCGCAGCGCGCAGCGCGTGTGCTCACAGCCTCAGCCGCGCCCAGAACATAGTGGCACTGGGCACGGCACGAGTCGACGTTTACGCTGGGCACCATATGAGAGATTATGCACACGCCCTGTTTTGTGACGAGGCCACATAATACAATGACATCGTTTTCCTCGCTCGGCCGGCTGCGATGCGAAATCATCGTGGGTGATGGTTGCTTTCAAGGCGCACGTTACGGTGGGCGCGCTTGCATGTGCCACGGTGCGCTGCTGCAGGCAGTGAAATATGCTTTTCTCCGCATCGAGCGCTCTGCTTTTGAATGTACCGGTACACTACGCGTAGCTATGGTTGCGAAAGGGAGCTGCGGGTTACTCCATATGCCATCCGCTGTCGTGCAACTGCAAAAGCTAAGGCTGAGCTGGTTGCGACAGCAGCTGCGGTGCACATCACCTCCCAACATCTTTCTTTCTTCAGGATAGCACCTCACAGAGGAACTAGAGTGCGAGGCCTCGGCATTCCGAGACCGTACCGCGGCTCACCAACCCTCGGTGGGTCTCACTCAAGCCCACGGTCTCGGCCACTAGCTAGGCGCTCTCACACATTCGCCCTCACGCAGACACACGCAACGCACAGTCACGCTCTCCTCTGGGGTGCGTGTGCCGGTAGTGCGTGCGCATGTGTTGCGGTAGTTAGGTATGGGGCGCAGTGAGGCGAAGAAGCAGCGCCATGCAGGTGGAGCGATGGGACATGCAGCTTCTCTGCGCTGACTCTCGTCTGCGTTTGCATCATTCCAATCCATGGTCCAACTCTGTATGCATGGCTGCCGCATATCTAGCACTGTGTGCGTGTGCCCACACACCACGGCAACCAGCAGCATTTGCGGCTCCCGCTTGTGGGACTTGGCTGACAGGGGCAACCATGACACCCGAGCCCCCGCCCCCGCCCAACCCTTGCCTCGCACGCGTAGGCGATTTGCCCCTACCCACCCACGCACATGCGCGCACACGCGCTTGGCGTCCACCGCCGACAGAGCTGCAGGGGAGGGGGCGCGCTTGTGCATACTGGCTTTGATGTGGTAGCCGCTTTGTGCCAGCTGCCAACGCACATCAGCGGAGGGCAATCCTCCGCTGTGTCGCTGTTGTGTGTGCTGGCTGCCTCTGTGCCACCCGCCGGTCACGCGCTCTGTACCGTGCTGCGCTGCACTGCTGCTGCCGCCACGCACTATAGCTGTTGCTGTGCATTGAACGGGGAAGTTGAGGTCAGGAACGCTCCCTGTTGCTTGCTCCCCCCTTGCCTTCCATTCGCGTTTCGTACGTTCGTGCCTGGTGCGTGTGTTGGTTCAAGTTGACTCCTTTCTGCCCTCTACCTAAGTGCGGTACGTAATCCGTGGCGTATGCCCCTGCTGCCTAAACGTTACGCACAACCCCAGCTAGCCTGCCGACCTACCGCTGTCGCCGCACCGCAGCCGGGCCCCAAACAACACCCCCACCACACTGCCTGGGCGTGCCATGCGTACACCGTCGAACCGTCGAACAATAACAGCCTGACTGCTGTTTCAACAAGGGTTGCGCTGGTGCATGGTGCATCCGCGTGTGGGGCAACGCGTTACGATGCGCGGCATAGGCATGTGCTGTTTACATGCCCGTTGGTGTGTTGCCCGTTGGTGTATGCCAGCCCGGCTCATTACACTCATGTGCTGTGCCAAGAGTGCGCCCGGTAAAGAACAAGTACACGTGTGGTGTGGTGTGTGTGTGTGTGTGTGTGTCTTGTGCCTGTGTGTGCGGTGTGAGCGTGTCTCTTCGTGTGCATAAACGCGTAGCTTGACGCTGCCGAACACAAGCCCCGTAATCATGTTCCCGTGCCTATCGCATTGCATGTCCCACGCACTCGCTGGGCTGCCCGTTGCCTTGGCCGCGCCCCCACCACCATAGAGCGTCAACACCCCTTGACGCGTCATCCATATCCTTCTGGTGAAGCCTGGTGTTCTTGCGTAGGCAGTGTGGGGTACCGCTGGGCATTTGCAGGGCCCAGAGCACCCCACATGCTGGCCTGTAGCATGCTGGCCTGACTGTCTTTTTGCCCACAGCCCACAGCCCTTGTACTGTATTTAGCTGCGTGTGTGTTTTTGACTGTCTGGCAAGCCTTGGTAGACTGCCGCTTGGTGAACAATATAATAAGGCCCCTCGAGGCCTTTCTGGTGGAAGCCATATTCTTTACTGACAACACAACTACGACTACAACAACAACAACAACAACAACAACAACAACAACAACAACAACAACAACAACATTTTGTGAACGTGCACTGCAACACCGTATAAGCACGAGCTCTTTGACGAAAGCCGATTGCCTCCCATCACTACACCACCTGTCAACTTCGTGTGCTGTTGTCTCATGTGAATGTGCCTGCGCACGGCATACCGAACCGTTGCATGTGCTGCATCGTTGGGAGTATACGGGCCACACACCGCCTATCACAGGCTGGCATTTGTATTATCTTAGCCCCCTCATTAGGGCGTGAGGTGTGGCTGCGCAGGTCGGCTGTATGGACGACTACCACTCAATTGTCTCACGTTGTTTAGTTCCTGCTTGGACGTGCCGCAACTCCACCGAAAGCGACCTCCTGCTGCCGAGTGGCGAAGACTCTTCCCTATTTCGCTGTTTTTGAATCTTTTCGGTTACGGCAACCCCACACGAAGCACGTGACCTCGTCCGCACCGCAAGCATTGCCTCTGCTCAAATCCACAAAGACACCATGCCATGCAGCAGGGCCACTGTGGCTGCCCCTGGTCGATGGCGCCCACTCGCGCAACTTGTTACCAAGCGTTTGGAGATCACAGGGACCTCAGAGCGTTTGCAGAACACAGATGTTACAGACGTGTGCAGATCACAGGGGAGATCTCCAGGATCCAGGCCGCAATTGTAGCGTAGAGAGGCTACGCAGGTGGTTGCACTGGTGCAGGCATGTAGCTGCTGGTAGGTGCATGAGAGCGCTGCCCTAATACGGGAGCCGTCGTGTCGCTCGTGCATTGTGCGAGGAAAAAGCGTCCCACATTCACTGGGGGCACGTCAGTGTGTGCGCGCCCAGCCTGGTGTGCACGCGCACGTGTGTGTCGTGGGGATTCCACTGAAGGACAAGCACTAGGCTATGTGTCAATTATAAAACAGCTCAATGTACAATAATAGAGGTCACCTAGTCTGAGCGAAGCCGCGGGTGGGGTGGCTTCCGTCACACAACAGGTGCAGCGCACGCAATCGCACGATCAGGCAGGCGTATGCAATCAAAACGCGCTGCGCGTAAATGCACGCGATGGGAGTGTCAGAGCTCGGCAATGTAGCCTGACCCCCGCGATCCACATGAGAGTTGACACAGTGAGGACCGGGTGCTGGGTGCACCCATCAATTCTCATCAACAGCGACTGTGATCGTTATGCTGAAGGTTGTGCCTATTTCACTTCATTAATACCAAAAGCGCACGCGTGTGTACACAAAACAGGAAATTGCAGTGCGGTGACTCACTGGGACAAAACACCCTTAGTCGCGCTGCAATGGGGCTCAAGTTGATGCCAATGCTGCTGGGTCAGCGCGGGCGTTAAGACTCAGCGCACACCCTGCAAGCTATCGCAACCAACTGGGCAGGTCCAATCAGGGTCCGGGACAAAATGCTGGGGTCCGTGATCGCGCTGTAGAGGCCCAATCCCGGCTGAATGCCAGGCCGATGCAGCGTGCATTACCTAGAGAGGGGGCACCATCCAACCCGCAGTACAATGCATGGTGTAATCGCAGGCTGCGCTCATAGCCACTTGCGACATGTGCAAAGCGCACGTTTCTCCTGGCGAACAAATGCGGACACTGTGATTGAACGTTGGGGGAGCATGTTGGGGGGGGGGGATAGCGCGTAGCCCGGTCAGCGCCCAGCGCAGGCGGCGGTGGACGCTGACCGGCACCGCTGGTTGCATGCCACACCCCGATTCACACATCGACGTGAGTGCTGCAAATGCATACTCAGTGGGCAGTAGGGGGTCGTCACGGGTGATATGGATGAGCCCCCCCCTATTGGGGGCATTTCCTCACAACAGGACAGAGCATGAGACACAGTGCGGATCGGAATGTGATGTGCGAATGCACCTTACCCCGGCTGCACAGTACCGCCAGCCATGCTTGAAGCATCGCACGCCGCACGCCAGCCAATACAATGGCAACACAGGAAAGCAAAGTGCAGCACATGTAGCAGGGTGATAGAGATGCGCACGCGCACGCGCACGCTACGGTGCATATGTGTCCGACAGCAGCCCTTTCAAAAGGCTGTATCAGCGGCGGCGACCAATGTAAGCTTCCGCAGGCAAGCAGGCAGGCAGGCAGGCAGGCAGGCACCCAAGCCGTTTGCAAGCGCCTGTGCTGCGCTGACACCCGCCAGCCGCTCTGCGCACGCAACGGTACGCGCGCGGTACGCGCGTGGCAGTATCAGTACAACACAACATAAATAGGAGGGTATGTAGGAGGCTGAGGTGACAAACAACAGGAAGATAGGAGCAAACAGGGAGGGTGGACGCACAGGGAAAGAAGACGCACGCAGGGGAAGAGGAAGAGTAGAGGCAGCAGCAGTGGGGGCAGGGGGGAAGATAAGATTGATTGGCGATCCAGTTAGAGGAGAGGGGAGAAAGAGCTTGTTAAGACGTAAGCGGTCACGAGTGTGAGTTTAGGCAAGCTGTGGAAGAAGCGTGAGGCAAAATACACTGCCATGTACAGCATGTCGGTCGACAATCTACGCGCAACATTCTTCGCAGCGTTGTCCAACGTAACACGCCGTGTGTCCACAGTGAGGCGCTGTCAGTGTGTGTGTGGTGAGGAGCGCACCGTAGCCTGTCAGGCGCTGTGCTGCCGGCATTTGTGTGTTCATGAGTGCAAACGGTGGCAGCAGCCTGGAAGCCGCACGAGGCCCGATACTTGGCGCCACCACGTGCAGGTGCGTGCATGCCACCGTGCACACGCTGAACCCAGGACGCCTGTACGGCCCCTTTACAAATCCCCCTCGGCAATCCCCCGGACGGGCGCTCGCCTTAATTCTCTGCCCTACTGCCGCAGCCATACGCATGCGTGTCATGCGCATAGTGTACCGGTACGCGTGCGGCCCCCCATCCTCGACATGCGTACAGGGCTCAGCATAAGGCCCTCTGCTGATGGGTCTGCTGGCCTAGTCGACGCGAGCACGGCGTGCAGGCTTGTGCGGCGGACGTGCAGTGACGCCGCTGGCAGCGGCAGCCCTCTGCAAGGGCTGGTGGTAGTGGCCGCGGTGTTATCGCAGCGCTTCGAAACCCGCAGAGCTGCGGTAGCGAGTCCACGATTGGAGACCTCCAACATCGCGTAGCGCGTGTTGATCATCGCATTCATCATCTTTCGTGATTGCTTGATCGGCGGGTGTACCTGGTCACCGCTTTGCGGATGTAGGCGGCGGGAACACGACATGGTCGATCACGTGCACCATGCCCTTGTTGCCCACGCCGATGTCGGCGCGTATGACGCACGCCTCGCGGTTGTCGCCTACCCACACGCGGTTGTTGTCGCGCACCAGGGTGATGCCGCGGCTCGCTGCGGTGGTGAAATGGGTACATCAGCACAGCACAGCACAGCACAGCACAGCACTGTGAGCGTTGCAGGTCCACAGCCATAGGTGGGCGCGTTGCACAGCTTGCATGCCATGTGTGGAAACATGTAAATGACAGGTACATGCTGCCTGTGGGGAGCCCCGACTACGTGGGGGGGCTTGCC
Source organism: Chlamydomonas asymmetrica (assembly GCA_001662385.1). Lineage (NCBI taxonomy): Eukaryota > Viridiplantae > Chlorophyta > Chlorophyceae > Chlamydomonadales > Chlamydomonadaceae > Chlamydomonas > Chlamydomonas asymmetrica. The sequence continues at coordinate 44,032 of BDDA01000879.1, forward strand.
AGCGCACATCTGCCCTCCACCAGCTGCTGTGCCAGCTGCTGTCTCATTTCATCAGGGGTCAGGGTTTACAAGCTAATGCATAGTACAATACATTGTTGGGAGGAAGCGTTGTCAATTTGTCGTGCAAATGGCGTCAACGCGTTTTTGTGGAGATGCGTTGTACATCTCGCTCGCATGCTTGTGACTGTGCGCCCCTATTGGCGCACTCAGTGCTTGTGCTGGCGGATGGTTTCATATGCCGGTTCATATTTGTACACTCGGAGTGTCCTAGCGGAGGCTGACAGCCTGACACCCGCCTCTAGATGCGGACCGATAACGCTCGCAGATGCGAGTCGAGCAACAGCAGGCCTACACTGAAAAACGGTTTGGGAGGGAGTCCAATGCAGTTAGCATCTGGTAACTGAACCCCAAACCCTGACGCTGAACACAGCCATCCAACAGCGTTATCAAGCTGTGTCAAGCGCGTCGTGTCATGCAGCGCACCCATGCTCAAAGCTCACCTAGCGTCCAAACGGACACGCCGGGTGGGCCCGGCAGCACGTCCGTCTGCACGTAGAACGACGACATGTGGTACCCCACAACACTCCGAAGCACCGCCACCGCCGCGTTCGCCTCGGGCGTCGGCGCCGAGCTCTCCGCCGCAAGCAGCGCCGCGCGCAGCGTCTCCAGGCTATCAAACACCGTCACGCCCGCCGAGCCGTTCCCCGCGGCGGCCCTCAGGCTGGGCAGCGCCTCCAAGAACGCCGCGTCAGTCGGCGCGAAGACGGTGAGCCCGAACTGAGCGCCGGTGGGTGACGCGTAGGACGTGGCGGTGAGGTCGAGCATGATGCCAAGGAACAGGAGGTTGCTGGAGACGGCGGAGGCGGCGGCCGCCATGACGGTGAGGTTGGCGTCCGCGAGCAGCGCGTTCATGATGGTGTCGTAGGAGACGGTGACGACCGCGGGCAGGGGGGGCGGCAGCAGCACCGCGTCCACAACCTGGGGCGTGGGACAAGGGGGGGTTAGGCAGCCAGCCGAGGAGTGTGTAGATGCTTAATTGGCATGCGATTATGCGGATGGTCGCGTTGACTGCGAGTACGTTCGTATTCGCATTATGTCGCCACCACCACTAGCGGTGTTTATATGGTGACGTTCATAGTCGCTTGATGTTCGCATATGCACGTATGCTCATGGCCCCTTCCTTGCTCATGTGCACCTGCAAGTTTACCGTACTATGCTCGCTGAAGCAGGGGAGGATTCCGGTCATACTCAGCCCCTCGTTCACAGCGGAAAGGTCAAGACAGCAATAACGCTCGGCCGTGCAGCAGGGGTGGGGTTGGCGCTTTGCAGGCCCCCACACACGTTGGCAATGCATGCATACGCGCACGCAAGCATCGAACCATTTAGGAACCTGCTTGAAGACCTCAAACCCTACCGCTACACGCCATGGGTGCACTGTGCAGGTCTTTGCTTGTGTCAGCAGCGCCACCTATCCAATGTTCACCGCTACACGCCATGCGGAGCCTTCCCGCCTGCCCACGCAAATGCCTACGCCCAGGCAGGCAGGAGGCAGGCCGGTACGGCAGCAGCGCACCTGGATCTCGGTGGTGCCTGCGAGGATGTCGGCCGCCACCACACGCGCGCCGTTCTTGTAGTTGCCCTCAATGAACTGCCCTGATGCGTTGTTCACAAAAGTCAACCGCCGGTTGAACGTGACCGGGCCTGCGCATGTGATGGGTACAAGGGTGCAGGGCGCACGTGCGTTCCGGTTAGCACAGTCGATCCTCCTGGTTAGTTGCCGACGCATCTGAGGCTGGCAACCTGCCGGCGGGCTGTGTCTATCCGCACGGCGCACCTCTCATTTACCACACATCCATACACACACAGCATACACACACGCGATGCCAGGAGCTGCGATCATGCATACGCGTATGCACACTGCATTCGCATGCCCCACGGGCATTCCGAAGACAGAATCCACTTCGCAGACACGCTCCACACCGCCCACACCTGTGGGTTGGACGTCGGTGGAGCTGTTGACCGCGATCTTCTCAAACTTGGTGGTCTGCAGGCTGATGATGTGGAAGGACAGCAGCTTGTTGATCAGGCCGATGTCTTGAAGCATGGCGGGCACAGACCTCACCGGGTTGTCTGCACGAGACGGTCGACCACAACACAACACACCACAACGCACAACGCACGCAACGCAAAGCTTCAGGTCGCTTCAGAGTGCCGAGCTCCTGCACGCTCTCGTGTGAGTGTGATCAAGTATTTTACTTCTTGTTGGTCCATACAGGATGCTGCGTGTGAGTGTGTGTGTGTGTGTGTGTGTGCGCGTGTGTGTGTGCGTGGCGCACTGCATGCGTCATTCATGCGCTCGCCAGCCTCGCCTCCCCCCCCACCACTGACAGCATCTTGGCAACATGCGGCTCCACCAGTGCTACAGGAGGGCATGCAGCGCCGCTGGCATACATGCAGGACGGCGATGAGGTCAAGGGGTCGACTGCAAGAGCAAGCAGCCAACTGATGTGCAAGCAGCCAACAAACGGTTATGGACACCAAGCCAGATCTGTTTGCGCACAGCATCACTGCACCCGCTGCTTGATCTTGGCAGTGACCAACATGCCTAGCGCATGAGTGCATGAACACATTGGGGAAGCCTGAACCCAGTAGCGCCAGCAGCGGCGGCCCGGCAGCCTGGCAGAGCCCTCCGCCAGTCCGCTGCTAGCTCCCCGATTTGTATTTGCCCGCCGCACCTACACCTACCTCCGGAGGCGTACGGCAGCAGCTTGCCCGACCGCACCGCGCTCTTAAACGCGTTGTCGTTGGGGGCCACGAGCGTCATCGAGAACGACGAGGCCAGCCAGCCCACCTCCTCCAGCGTCGACGCCTTTATTATGGCCTTGAGGATAGACATATCCGCCGCGAGCGTGAGCGCCGCCGACACGCTGAAGAGGGAGGAGCCCGCGGGGAGGCTGGTCACGCGCGGGAGTGAGTCCAGGTCGGAGGGCACCAGCAGGCGGTCGATGATGTGCACGAGCGCGTAGCCTCCGGCGGCGGTGATGTCGGGCACGAGCACGCAGGCGGTGGAGGCGTCGCCCACGACGAAGCCGCCCGTCTCGTTCTTGATGACCACCAGGGGCTTCGGGGGCAGGTTCGCTGCGGTTGAATGATCAATCAATCACACGCAAGTCCCAAACCGAAACAAATAAAACAGGTTCAGCACGACATCACGGCATGCATTTGGATGGTCAACTTTGCTGCCAGTGTGTGCTGGGGTTTCAAGGGCATGCATACGGTACAGGATTTCATAACGCATGCGCACAGGCGTCGAGCGTCTTCGACTGGCGGGGGAGTACGGAAATGCCACCAGATGATGCTACATATCATGTTACAGTGCTCATGTTGCAGCGAGGAAGCCACAAGACCCAGCAGACTCCCTTGCACGTACTACCCATGCATGCCATCAGTAGCACAACCGCAGCGCCCTCACCAAATGACGCGCGTCGGCATGTGACGGGTGCGCCTGGCACACACGCACGTCCTGGCGCGCAGCCAACCGTATGCTCGTGCCAGTGCATGAAATAAATCACGGTGCGCCTCACGCACACGCCTGCTCAGCCGGACGCACCCACCTAGCGTGCTGACCACGTAGCGTGCGCTCGGCAGCGACTCGAACTTGTCGATCGACGTGATGATGTGGTAGCTTAACATATAATTGAGCTTGGTCTTCTGCGTCAGCAGGTCCTCAAACGTCGTCTGCAGGTCCGCCATCGCCGCACTGACGGCGTCGTCCGTCGCAGCAAACAGCGAGAGCGTCGGCAGCGGCGGCACGCCGTAGATGCTCGCGTTGAGGCTCACGGGCGTATCCCAGTACTGCACGTCGGCGCTGCGCACCATGCGCGCCACCATCGACACGTTCGGCAGCGCCTCGAGCGCCGCGAGCACCGAGTTATACTGCGCCGGCTCGCGCGTGGGGATCACGCCCGGGGCTGCGGGCGGCGTGTCGAGCGGCTCCAGGGGAGGCGGCAGCATGGGGGATGCGGTGGGCGGCGGTGGGTATTTACGGGGGGGCGGCAACGGATGCGGCAACATCCCCGGATCGACGCCCGAGGTTGGATACAGCGGTTCACCGTTCGGTTTCGGACGCGGCGGCGGCGGTTTCGGCCGAGGCGGGGGGGGCGAGGGTGATGGCGGCTTGCAGGGTGACGGCGGGAGTTTGGTGATGGGTGGGGGAGCGGGCGGCGGCAAGGGGGACGGCGGCGGTGCAGGCGACGG
>BDDA01000880.1:12074-28468 GCA_001662385.1 Chlamydomonas asymmetrica
GTGGATTACCGACAGCAAGCGACGACCAGCGAGTAACACACCGAGCTGCAGGTGACAGTTGAGTTACCCGCACGCGTTGTCATTTCATGGCATGGTCAGTGCTTACCGTAGAGCAGAGCAGGCAATGGCAAGGCCGGATGGTCTAGGAGGGCGCGGCCCGAGGTGGTGGCATCCCCCCCACGCATGCATGTGCTTTGACGATGGCGTCAGCTTGTGTGTTCAAGTATTTTGCTTCCCGTCAGCTTGTGTGTGTGTGCCGGATCATGGTGTTGGGGCAAACACTTCGGGCTGTGCTTCGGAGCGTCAGTGCAGTGCAGCAATGGGCATCACGCAAGCCAAGCAGGGGGCTGGCTCAGGCAGCAGACCTGGCAATGATCAAATGATGTGCCGCAAACACCCAAGGTTTGGATGTCCGACTGGGGTATACGCGTACCCACATTCCACAACCCGTGACGCATGCAGCCGGGGCGCATCGGGCGCAACAGGGCAGTACGCAGCAAGGTAGATGAGGTGTCTGTACACAATGGCCAATCTGCCCCAACACTTCTTGGTCTCATGCATTAGGACGCAGCGCACACTAGTACAAGCGTTGCTGTGGCACACCCGACGGGCACACACACCAGGCGGCCAGGTGCATGCAGCCTGACACATTCCCCCGCACAGGCGCTGTAGCTGCTGAGCGGGGCTAAAACTTGAATGTGTCGCCCTTGGCCTTCTTGGCCGCCTTGGCCTCGGCCTTCTGCGCGATCTTGCGCTTCTGCTGCGCCGCCTTGGCCGCCACGAGGTCGGAGAAGTCCTCGCGCGCAGCGCCGCTGCCGGCCGCCGCCATGCGCGCCTTGTACAGCTCGCGCACCTGGTCCTGTGGGGGCGAGGAGCAGCAGGGGGGGGGGCGCACGCGGCAGGCAGATGCAACACAGCGTTCAGCCAGGTACTTGGCAGCGCCACTTGGGGGCAGCATGGCAGGATGGCCCAGCAGCTCCCAGGTGCGTGTGTGTGTGAGTGTGGGGGGGGGGCGCGTAGGGAGGACGGACGGGCTGCACGAGCAGATCTAACCACATGGGGATGCGGGGTGAGAGAGCTGTGGTACAGTTGGGAGACAGTGAATGTGCTGAGCGGCAGAAGGGCTACGGCAGCGCAGGACATGTGGAGCTGGGGCGGCTCAGCGCAGAGTGCATTGGGCAGCCGACACAACACCCCGCGTGTTGCAGCCAAACACGCGTGTCATCGCGTCAGGCACCCCGCAGGCCGGCCCATCAGGCCCATCAGGTATGCGTCACGGCAGTACGGGCCTGCTCACCTCGTCCAGGCCCTCCAGCTCCTCGGCGTTGACCTCGATGTCTGTCGGCATGTTCTTCAGGAAGTCAGGCCTGCGCGACGCACACGCACGCACAGTGTGAGCGCTTGTGTGCGAGCGCGCAAGCCCATTGCGAGTGTGCAATCACCAGCGAGCAGAGTAGGGAAGGCAGCGCAGCTACCAAAGATGCACCCGGGCTCAGACTCAGGCTCGGGCTGTGGCGTGTGCGGTGCAGGTGGCAAACGTAACTCAGCAGCATCCATTTGTTCATATGCCGATACCGCAAGCAGTAGCAACCGCAGAGGGCATAGCTCCCTCCCGCTATCAGGCAGGCAGGCAGGCAGGCAGGCAGGCAGCACCTCAGGGCACACTTGTGGGCTCCGGACACCACTGCAACGCTGGCCCCTTTACTTGCCCGCCCCTGCCCAGTACAGCAGCCAGCGGTGCACGTGCGCACGCGCAAGCACCACCGAGCACGCACCTCTTGGCCGCGGCGCCCTTCTTGTCGCCGCCCGGGATGACGTACACGTGGTCGCTGCCCATGATGCCCGCAGTGCCCACCGCCGCCGCCTTCTGCTCCAGCACTGTGTACAGCTGCCGCGGCGCCGCGCCGTCCGTCTCGTTGCCCGCCGCCCCCTTACGCAGGTTGATGGCGTGTGAGGCGGGCGTGTCAATGCCTGACGGCAGGCTGGAGGCGATACCGCTGGCCAGGCCACTGACCATGCCTGAGGCCAGGCCTGACGCGATGCCCTCCTGCATGGCATCCTCTGTGGGGTGCAACCAAGCAGCGAGCAGGAGGGGGGGGGAGAAGAGGCGCACAGCAGCAGGGAGGGTAGCGCTTCAGGTGGGGTGAGGTGAGGGCAGGGGTTGTATGCACGGCACTGAATGCAACCGCAGAGCCGGGAGGGTCAGTGCCTGAGCGGCGGCGGCTGCAACAGTGCACAGCAGGCGCATGTGGCGCGGGCAGTCGAGGGCGCTGCGTGTGGTGCAGCAACAGTAGCAGCAGCTGCAGCTGCTCTACCACAGCACGCCGCACAGCATAACATGCCGCACGCCCCATTCCCTCCTTTGGTTGCCCTTGCCTCTTCCCCCTCAAGCCAACCCAACCCAACCCAGCGCCGCATGCGCTGCCCCTCCCTCCCTCCGTCCCTCCCTGTGCACATGTCGTTCAGGCAGCAGCGCTGTCTGTCTCTCACCGTCCATGTCCTCGTCCTCCTCCTCGTCTTCCTCCTCCTCCTCCTCCTCCTCGCTCTCAAGCACCTCCAGCGCGCCCCAGCTGGTGCCGCGCGCCACGTCGTCGTCGCTGTCAGCCGCGTCCACCACCTGCGCAAACACGTCGCCGTACAGCGGGTTGCCGTCCTCGTCCACAGGGGGCTTGCCCCAGCCGCCTGCAGCAGGGGGAGGAGAGGGAGAGGCGTGCAGCACACACACGCTCAGGGCGAGGCTGGCACCGGGTGGAGATGACAATCTAGAAACAGGCTACCCGTGCTATTTGCACCCCAGGCCTCCCGAGCGCGTTCCCCTCCATGTAACACACAGCCATCTGCTCCAATCTGCATCATAGTTAAAATTGAATCTGTGCCACAAACAGGGCAGATAGATCAGAGCTGCACATACGGGATGCAAACCATAATCCCTGAAGCACTGACAAGGTCAACGTGCTGTGCCCACGTGCGCCTGCGACAGGGCACGCGCCTGGGTGCAGAATTGGCAGAACAGTTGCTGGCCACTTCACAGCCTTCCCTGGGCGTGCATGTATGCGTGACACGTCCGCAGTCCCTGCTTGCATCCTTGCCCGCACCGTCGATGCATCGTCACCCAGGGCGCAAACCACATACGCACACACGACCACCGCTGCCACCAACCCACCCGCGTGGTATCCGAACTGGCAGCCCGGGGGGATGGGCGCGTTGAGGCCCGCGATCTTTAGGTTGGGGTAAGACGGCGGCGGCCCGTAGCGCTGCATGTTGATGAGCCACGGCGGCGGTGAGACCTCGCTCATGCCCAGCGCGGTGCGCAGCTCGGTGCTGAGCACCCCCGGTCGCGCGTTTGTGATGCGCGCCTCATACTCCTTGCCCTCGTAGTACAGCTCGCCCACATCCGTCAGCGGCGGCTTCTTCTGGAACTTGAAGAATGCGTCGTGGAGCACCTGCACACATGCACGCATGCACACGGTGGAGCAACCAACCTCCCTCGCTCAGTGCTTGTGCGGTTGGGTGCGGTGCAGAGGATGCGGGGGGTACACAGCCACCATCATCGGTTGCCCATCAGCGCATACTGCACATGCAGCATTCGTATGGCAGCGGTGGCACGTCGTTCGCCAAAGTCACGCGGTAGCAACAGCCTGCGCCATGAGCAATCGGGCGGTCAGTGCAGACGCCGTTGCTGCAGACGCCGCTGCTGCTGCTGCTGCTGCTGCTGGGCATCATCATCGCATCCTGCACTAGCTGCATGCCCTTCAGCGGTTGAGTGTGCTGCACACCACACACCCCGCGCGTGCACGTCACGCTCCGCTGGCGTGGCTGCTGCGGTCGCCAGCATTGGCCACCCCTGCTGCCGCTGCGATATGCTGTACAACCGTGGCTACCATTGCTGCCGTGCCGGCGCAGCAGGGTGCTGCTGCTGGCGCAGTCACGGCCTGCACGTCACGCTTGCTCTGTGCCGCCCATGCGCCGCCATGCGCCGCCGCCGGGTGCTGGTGCTGGTCAGTGGTCCGGGGCTGGTCAGCAGTAACGGGCTGGTCCGGGGCTCAGGCGCTGGCTGGACGCCTCAAGATCAGGCGCGAGCCATCAGCATCACCCTCTCTGGGCGCCAAGGCGGATGCCTGCAGGCCGCCTGCCTGCCGGCCGCCCAGTCCGCCGCCAGCGACACCTGCCTGCCATACCTGCCTGCCTGCCCCCAGCATACATGCGCTGCGCACCTTGCCGACACGTGCACTGCTTGCTGACTGATGTGCAGCACCTGCATGCCAGCTGGTGGTGCCAGCCGACCAGCCGGCCAGTGCGTGGTGTGATGGGCCTCCTGCGTGCGCTCGCCTGCTCAGTGCTCAGCGAGGCCATCACATGCATGACCCGCATGGGCCCCCCTAGCCTGCATCCCCCCCTGCATCCCCCCGTGCATCCCCCCCCACCTGGTAGTCGATGTCCATGCGCCCCATCTTGGGCGCCATCTTCTCCCTCAGCTTCTGCTTCAGCTTCTTTGCATCCTCCTTCTCCTGGTAGTTGTTGCGCATCTGGGCAATGCCGGTAGCCTGCATCGCGATACATCATACATGCATCCCCCCCCCCACACCACGACACACAAGAGCATGTGTTACAGGCATGTGTAAGACGTGTGTGACACTGCGTTGTGTGGCATTGTGTGCCTGTAACACGTCTACATGGGACCGCATTCAAGCGGGCTTGATGCCTGTTGGCAATGGCGGTGGTACCAGACAACACCGCCAAGGCAATGGTGCCGGCGTGCACACAATGCACAGCGAGTATTCTGGAGATCGTGCGCAGCAGCATGGGGTTGTGAGGCATATGGGCACAGCCACCAAACAAGACCACTGTGCTCATCACATTGCACGCGACATGGAACGGTAATGCTCACACAGCAATTTGATCATGCCAGGCCTGCGTTTGGCATATGAATATATGATGCGTCAGGTTGCCGGCACCTGCGCATGCTCGCAGCACGCACCTCGATAAAATCCGGGAGTTTGAACGGTGGCTTCTCCAAGCCGCGCTTGCCTTGTAGGTACTTGCGCTTTTGTGACCAGTGGCGTGGCACAGGGACCGAGTTGCGGCAGGCCTGGCAGGCAGCAACACACCCCCGCGCGTTAACAGCTGGCAGCGCTGAAGAGCAGACAACGGCAATATGCCAGCACACCGTGCTGGGTGCGTGCATCCAAACCTTTGCTGTTTGAAGGGCAAGGCCAAGACGCGTTCACACCACGTGTGGGACACTGCGCAGCCAGCACCAGGACGCACCTTGAGGAACACCAGGAAGGGCGGGTCGGGCGCTGTCACGTCCCACACCTCCACCACCTCTGGCCGGTCACACACCTGCGGCCGGGCACATGGCGTCCTCTTTGCCACGCTTGCAAGCAACATCTGTTCACGAAGGCTGCAAACAGCTCACGCGCACAGGCAGCGCGGCACGGCGGGCGCTTGCCTTTTTCAGCTCGGCAATCTTCATCCTATTCAACAGCCTCAGCTGTTTCTTCGATAGCTTGGCCTTCGCACCATCTGTCAGGACAAAACAGCAGCAGCATGCACCAGTGAGCGCTGCTCCCGACCGAGCACATAAGTGCTGCCAGCGGCGGGCAGGTGATAAACTGGCACGTACCCGCTTCGTCATCGTCGGAGTCTGCGTCCTTAGAGGTTGTTGCTTTTTTCTCCTCCTTCACTCGAGCATCCGCCTGCGGGGCACACGCAGCGTCGATTGTGAGTGAGCGCCACGCACAACTTCACCCCGCCTTGCTCGGGGGGGGAATCCAAAGGCAGGAGCTCCAAACAAACCGCAGGTCCCCACCTCATCGTCTGTGTCCTCCTCTTCCGGCGCAGTGCCCATCACCCGCTCTGCCGACGCAAACTTCTCGAAAACTTTCTTAAAATCCTCATAGGGGTTGGATGTAGGCTTCTCTTCCGCCTCCTCCTACAACAACACCAGCAAGCCAAACACTTGGCAAAGCCGGCACAATTAAAAGTCAGCTTGCTCAGCACGACTGGTGCCCGCTGCCCTGCAGCGTGCAACTTGCCTGGTCGGCTCCGCTGAAGCCAAGTCCGCCGCCTCCAAACCCCAAGCCGCCACCACCCAGGCCAAGGCCCCCTAGCCCAGGGCGCCCCTCGTCCTCCTCCTCCTCCTGCTCTGCAGGCTCCACTTTTGTCGAGGGCACGACGCTTTCGAGATCAATTGGCGCTGATACATACTCGACAATTATGTCTTCGTCGCCGTCCTCGCTCTGAAAGCAGTAGGGGCCCACATCAATTGTCAGCCTTCATCAGTGTCAAGCAAAGTGCAGCATCCAACCAGGACGCACGGGCTGGGCAGCTCACCTCAGAGGGCTTTGTGGAGGCGTCACCGTTTGGTTTTGCATGGTTTTCTTGCCTGCGCACGGTGACGGCATGAAAGGCAGCTAAGATGCAGACCCTGGATGCACAGAAACTGTGGCCCCACTGATATTGATCGGCAAGCATGTACGTGCCGCCAAACGCTTGCTGCACTGCCTGCAGGGGTATACCTTCGCTGCTGCCGGTTCAGCTTCTGCTTCTTCTTGCGCTCTCGTAATTTGTCAGCTTTGCTCTTCTTCTGCTGCTGTGCGCTATCTCCGTTTGCTAGTGCTGGGGTCTCCGCTTCAGCGAGGTTGGGCTCCGTCATTTGCTGCGATCTGTGGGCCCACACAGCCGCCCCTCAAACACCACCGCAAGCAGACTCAAAGAAGTACTTTATTATGGAGTGTGAAGGGGTTAACACAATTGGTACAGGAAAGTGAGCACGCCGCACTGCGGTGCCCCAAAGCTGGTTTGGTGTGATGGCAAAGCGCGATTGTTGCTTCAGGCGTGCTTGTGTCTGGCAACTGTATTGTCCTCTAATCCTATCAGCAGCCTGTTGCAAGCCTTTCCTTGGCCTGCCCTTGCATGCATGCAGATGCAGCCAGAATGTCAGTTTGTAAGTTTGCGCTTGGCAGCCAAGAAATGTCCCCTACTACTCCAATCGACGCATAATAGCACCTTGCGAATACGTCGTCGTTTCGTCTTGGGTTGTCGTTGACGTCCGTCTTTCCTTTTGCCACCCTACAGTTCCCCCTTGCCATTGCCAATTGCCCACTTATATCAACAGCACAGCCTGCTCTCTTGACTGCAGCCAAGTGCAGCATGGCAGAGGAGGAGGAGGAATTGCAGGAGGAGCTGTTATATGATGAGGACCTCCAGGACTATCCAGGTGTGGTCCAAAGCGGGGAGGGGGGAACGCGTGACACATCACCGCGCCTGGCGTACCTGTCCAGCACGCCTGGGTGGCTTACCATTACCATATTGTACGCTGTTTGGTGTCTGTGTGTCCAACAGACTATGATGTTGGAGACGGCGGTGGTGAGGAGGGCGCAGCTGACGAGGCGGCAGGGAACACGCATGAGGCTGCTGAGGACGCAGCTCCTGCACGCGAGCCTGCAGCCGATCAGCCCTCGATCAGCCAGCCCAAGTCAGGGGCAGTGCAGGCCAATGGCTTGCAACGAAAAGTCAGCCTGGTAAGTCCCTTGTTAGTGGCTTTTGTTGCTTCACCCACAGTCCACGACGCAAACACACCAGGTTCCAGGCTCTTCACCATTGGCGATGCCTGTTCTTTATCATACAGAAATTTTCCACAGAGGGCCAGAAGACGGGCAATGATAGCGGGCGTATCAAGTACATAATCATCCGCAGCAACAGCCTTCCAAACGTGTTCATCTCGGTTCGCCAGTCTGCGTGGGCCACCACTAGGAACAACGAGGACAAGCTAAACAAGGCGTTCTGCGGCAGCAAGGAAGTGAGGCTGCTCTTCTCTGTGGCCGGCAGCGGCGCGTTCCAGGGGTATGCCGTGATGACCACCGCGGTCGGGAAGCTCGACCGCGAGGTGACCTGGGAGAACGGCCGTGCATTTGGGAATGCCTTTGGGGTGGAGTGGAAAATCCTTTGTGAGTTTCCGCATGACGAGTGTTCGCACATCCGCAACCCCTTCAATGAGAACAAGGCGGTGGGTATCGCGCGCGACTGCACCGAGGTGCCCCAGGAGCAGGGCGACGCGCTGGTGAAGCTCATGGAGGCCAAGGCGCGCTCCACCGGCGCCAAGCCCCCCAAGCAGCAGGTCAACACCATGGAGCGCAACTTCCGTGCTAACGGCAGCAGCGGGGGCTTTGGAGACCGCGGGGGCGGGTTTGATCGCAACGACCGTGGAGGCGAGGCCTGGGGCGATGCAGATCGGCGCGGGCGTGGTGGCATGGGCGGCCGCGGGCCCCCTCCTGGACCCGGACCTGGGCGTGGCGGGCCAGGCGGGCGTGGGGGCGGGTTTGGCCTCGACGGGCCGCCGCCTCCCCGGCCACCTCCGCCGCGCCACGGCCCTCTCCCCATGGGCGGTCCGCGCCCGCCGATGATGATGGGGCCTGGCATGATGCCAGGAGGCCCGTTAGACCCTGCGGCAATGATGATGGCTGGCATGCCGCCCGGCATGGGCATGGACCCCGCCATGATGGCAATGCTCGCCAGCAACCCGATGATGGCGGACGCGCTGATGGGGCAGATGATGATGGGCCAGCTCATGGGCCAGGCGCGCCCTGGCATGCCCGGCGCCGGCATGATGAACCCCGCGGCGGCCCTAGGCTTGTTAGGCATGAGCGGGCCTGACCTAGCAGGCGCGAGCGGCCGTGCAGGCGGCCTCGGGGGAGCGATGGGGATGTTGGGTGCCATGGGCATGCAGCAGCAGGCCACGCAGCAGCAGCAACAGCAACAGCAGCTCCAGGCACAGCAGCAGCACCAGTTCCAGGTACAGCAGCAGCAGCAGCAGCTGGCCGTGCAGCAGCAGCAGCAGCAGGCGCTCACGGGGTATGGTGGCGGTGCGGACGACTTGGGCAGGGGCAGGAGCCCGTTACGGCAGGGGCGAGACCAGGGGCGAGACCGCAGCCGCAGCCGCAGCCATGAGCGACAGCAGCAGGCACAGGCGCAGCGGCCTAAGAGCTTTGCGGAGATGTCGTACGAGGAGTACCTCAGCACGTACGGCAAGGTCATGCAGCGGCAGCAGGAGTTTGCGCAGCGCGGTGGCGCAGGGGCGGCGATGATGGGTGGCGGGCTGATGGGTGGCTTGGGGGCTGCTGGCCTAGGCACAGCGGGCGCTGCACTGGGTGCGTTCGGGGGAATGATGGCGGGGGGTGTCGCGGGCGGGGCGAGCGCGAGCGCCGCTCCGCAGCAGCCGCAACCGCAGCAGGCGCAGCCGCAGGCAAAGAGCTCTGGCCAGCCTTACAGCGAGGCAGAGTAAGTGAACAACACACGCGATCGGAACTGGAACGCGAACCCACATTTCCATTTATTGTGTCTTCATTTTTTACCTCAATTCATGTTTCATTCATTGCCCCCGCAATTCATAGTTCTTGTGTATATTCATCTGCCCGTTTGTGTATGTTCAAGACCCCATGCATGGGGTATGCTGCTTGCAATGGCAAGAACTGTGGGTTGAAGCTGCGGTTGCGCCAAGCCATAAAAGACATTTCGCTCTGTGGCTGAGCTGGGTCAAGAGGGGGGTGCAGTGGGCATGCTGTGTCAGCACACCTGCTGCCCGCTGAGGGGACATATGCGGATTCAATCAACTGCCTGCTTGCCCTTTGTGGGCTGCGCATGAGAAGAATCACCTGAATGTGTACATGGCACCAGCACGTTGCATCGGCATATACCCTGGACTTTGCATTCATTCCATGAACTGGCTGTTGTATGCCAACAGCACCTACTCTGCTCTGCACTGCATGCGGGGTTCTCAGGGCTGCGTGCAGGAGGGTGTTTTGCTGCTGTACCTGCTAGCTGCCGCACGGGTGTTTGCATGTTCGCACAGCGCCTGCTGAACGCGACGAGCTTTCGTACGGGTGTTTGGGATTCCATGCTGGGCCACCCCTGCATGGTGCGAGCCGTGTTGTGCTGCCGTAAAAGTATTTAGACCAGGAATGAGGGTGATGATGATGGTTGCGCCCTGAAGCGGTTTGCGGCGGACGCTGCTAGTTTGCGCTCTTGCTGCGCTCCTTACAAAGACCGGCTACGCAGCTATGGGATGGGTCATGGGTGTGTGATGACTCACATTGGGCATACGTGTAGTACATTTACGCCCCAGGCATGCGTGCAACATCGCATCACATGGCATTTGGCGGTCTCCAAACAAAGCTTGCACTTCATCTTGTGTGGGAACATTCCCATTATGTGGATGCTTCAACTTGATTTGAGAATGGGAGTGCATTTACACTTCTGCGCATCATCATGCTGTCTGTGCGAGTGCCTGGTTGTCAGTGTGGCTGGGTGTGGGAGTGTGGTTGCATGCGTGTGCCTCCATGCAGAGTGAGTGCGCCTGTGCGCGCGACTGCACGCGCTTTGGGTTGCCGGTGTTGACTGATAGAGCATGTTGTGGCAGGCAGGGTGAAGTGGGTTGTAGTATGGGGCCTTCACGCACTGTGCGCCTTGGCTGTGGGGATGAGGGGCCCGTCGCGGGCGCTGACTCACGACGCATCCGTCATCCAGCACGAGCGCATGTGCTGCTGGTCGCTGCTGCCATTGTGCGCTGTGTATTGGATAACACCTGGCAGGTTGGTTCACGCCGCGTGCACTCTCACGATGTTTGTGCGTTGCGCTGACGACTGGTATTTGCCTGCTGGCTTGCGCTGTGCGTGCGGGCGTGACTATGCAGGTACATCCAGCTCACGCAGCGAATGTACCTGTCAAAGGGTGCGGTTCCGCCACCAGAGGAGACCATTCGCGCCTACTACTGGCAGATGCGTCACAAGCTGGAAGCAGGGGCGTCATGAGGAGCTAGCTCAGCAGCGCGTGTGGCTGCCGCTCACGTGCTGCCATGCGCTGCGGGGAGTGCGCACTTGCCATCACATGCTTACGCTGACACGCTCAGTGCCTCGAGCATTACTGGTGTAAAGGAGAGTGTTTTACACACGTTGCCACTTTGCCCCGTTACAAAGCCTTGCTGCTGAACTTGACAGCAGGTGTACGACAGCAGGTGCACAAAGGCAGCAGCGCTTGCTTCAGCCAAACAAAGTGGCAGCTGCAATGGCCATGCGCTATGGCTCAATCAGTGAATACAGCAAGGTAAGCTTTGGCTCAAGCAGGTTGCAGTTTCAGGCACAACCTTGTGCCGAACCACGCGTGTCCGTTAGTGCGAGTACTCGTCCATAGTGGTCCTCAGCAGCTCGTGAATGCCCTTGTGCTGCGCTGCGAGCTCGACGTACTTAGCCGGCAGGTTGGTGATGTACTCCTTCTCCTGCGGCTTAAGGTCACGCAGCTTCCTTGCTGGGTTGCCGCCCCAGACTTCGCCAGACGGAACTACTGTGCCCTCCTCCACATATGCACCCGCCGCAATTACGCTGCCAGGTTCAACCTGTGAAGCAAAGCCATGCAGGTTAGAGCAGGTGGCATCCAGTAGACTCACCAGACTGAACAAATGTTGAGGTGCTCCATGCAATTTGCAAGCGTGCAAAAAGTGGACTGACGACTTACGGTGACTCCCTCAGAGATGACCGCGTTGATGCCAACCAGGACATTCTCGCCGATGTTGCAGCCCTTCAGAACTGCACCGTGCCCAATAGACACGTTGCTGCCAATCGTGCAAGCAGGAGAGAACTCGCTGATGGCACCAACGAAAGCACCATCCTGGATGTTCGTGTTATCACCAATAACCACAGGTTGGTGGTCACCTGAAAATAGAGGAGGTCGGCAAAAAGCGCAGCTTAGACCAGCCTGGCCAACTGCATGCTAACAACGCGAACTGGTGATCGACCACCTCGTGTGGGGGCGAGCTACAGCGGCTCCAAGCTGCAGGTTGCAAGAACAGCACCACAAACATATGCCAAGGGGGACTCACCCCTGACAGCAGCTCCATACCAGACCGAGACGTTCTTGCCCAAGGTGCTCTTGCCAGAGACCAACCCTGACGCGGCAACAAAGGAGCCCTCGCCAACCTCCGGTGCGTGGTAAGTCACAGGGGAGATGGGTGTATGGCGGTTCACTGCGACCAAGGCACCAAGGCAGACTCGCACTCACGCACGATAGCTGCAAGCGTGGCTTCAGGCGCCCCTGCGTTAACGCCTGTCGACGCTGCTTGGGCTGGACTGCACATAAGCTGCAGCAGACAGTTGCTTCCTCACCTGCTTCCTCATATGAGTATACACCCTGCAGACGGCATCCAACACGCTCCAGTGCTTGCCCGCTTTCCTTCATCGCAAACCCCACGCGATAGATGAGCGACCGCAGTGGGTTGAAGCTCATGGTTGCAAGACTGCCTTAGAGAGTCAGGCCTGGTGATATGACTATTGAGCCAGTCAGGCTTGAGGTTGCGTGCCCCAAGTTCTCGGCAAGCGCAGCGGCCGGGCGTGCAACGCGTCCTTTGGGCAAGGCAGTAAGATATCAGGCCCACTGACGACAATACCCGAACTCAGCGTGGGCCTGATAAGTGCACTTCCAGACCGAGTTGGCTTTGTATACGCAGCCTGCTGGCGACCTGGCCACGACACTGATACGAATGATGGCGAACATTGGCCAGCCAGCTTGCACAGGAAATGCAATAGCAGTTCCCTGGGATCAGTGTAATGCTATCATAGCCTTATATCCTATCCTTACTGTGATGTGCGGAATACCAGCCTGCTGGTTGCTGTGCACCCACGCTGACGCTGAAGACACGCCCCACAGCTCGATCTGCTTCAATGCACCAGACCAGGGCCGAAATACGCAGGTGTAGGTAGCACAGAGCGTCTGGTGTGGCAGCGTCTTTACACATGCTGTTGCAGCAATAGGCAACGGTGCTGCTGGTGAGCATAGGAGGCGTGGGCGCGCAGACGAGGAGATGGAGCCAGCGGGGCCTATGCGGATGCAGCAGGTCGGGGGCGCTCAGCAGCCAAGGAAGCTCGTCATCAAGCCCCTGAAAGGCACGTGGGACCTTGTAGGGCTGGTGTTTGCTTACAACTGCTCTAGACAGGCGCTGGGATAGGGTTTGCGCAAGCGCGTGTGTGGCCTTGAACAGCACGAGCTGCGCTATCAGGTGCACTGCTTGCTGACCGCTGGGGTTGCCTTGTGCTTACTTGACGTTCGCTGGTACAGTCAAGCCAGGCCTGCCAGAGAATTTTGAGGAGACAACATGGGCCAAGTTGAGGGACTCGGTCCAAGCAGTGCACGGAAAGAAGCCTGTGTCATGCAGTCTGGAGCAGCTGTATGCAGTGAGTGTGGATGCCACGGAGGCTTTTACAATTGCCTTGCGCAGCACCCAGTACATACTCTCCGGTGCTGAGTGTCATAGCCTGCCTGCAAACTCGTCGTACTCATTGCTTGCGTGACTGTGCGTCCCTTGCGTTGCCTGGCACTCGGTGCTGTGGTTGGTGCACGCGACTGCTGTCGCCCTCAGCTAGAACGTTTGTACTTGTCTACCACCTGAACTCAAACGTTCAGCGCCGCATGCACGCTCACACCAATACGTGTGCGTGTGCTGAGTTACCCCCCGCCTGCGCAGGCTGTGCAAGACATGTGCATGCACAAAATGGCCGACAAGCTATATGTGCGGCTGCAGCAGGTGCGTTGTGGACATTTGACGTGGGTGGCGACCTCAATCCATGTTAGACAGCTTCAACGCAAAGGAGGCCACAGCATGCCGTGACGGCACACTGTGTACGTACGTGCATACGTGTATGTATGTACAGCAGGCGTCAGCAGAAGCACAGCACAGCGCAGCAGGTGTGGCGCGCCAGGCCCACTGTCCTGGCATATGATGGGGAACGCAGCAACGCAGTCGAAGGCAGAGGCCAGGATTCATGCCACACCTGGCAGTCTGGCACGCGCTCGTGACCGCAAAGCCTAACAACACTGCGCACGCACGCACGCACATGCGTCCGCGTTTGTGCTCATATGCCTGCATTGGCAATCATGAACGCCTAGGTAGGAGAGCTGCGTGCGCTTGCGCCTCTTGCGGTGCTGGTTATCGGCGTCATATGTCTGTGCGGAGCGCGACCATCGTCGCCCGGCGTGCTGTCTGAGCACGCCACAGAAGCAACGCAGTGGGCAGGCAGCTGATGCATGTATCATCCATCAGCCGCATGTGCACACAGCTCATGAGGAGGTACGAGGCGGTCGCTGGCCTGCAGCTGCATTGAGCTGCATTCCAACGCGCTGCTTGTTTTCCAACGCGCTGTGATACAATTTGGTATGTGTTGTGTTGATGTGTTATGTGTTGTGGTGTGTTGCCCACTACCGTGTGTGCAGGAGTGTGACGCGCATATCGGCGAGGCGCTGAGTGCGCTGCGCGGCAGCCTGGCGCTGGAGCCCGTCAAGTTCCTGGACCGCATCGACGCCGTGTGGCAGGACTACTGCGCGCAGATGCTGACCATCCGCCAGATCTTCCTCTTCCTGGACCGCACCTACGTGCTCAGCACCGCCACCGCCGGCACCAAGTCCATCTTTGACATGGGCCTGGTGCTGTTCAGGAACCACCTGGCGCAGCACCCAGAGGTGAGGGAGGGGGGAGGGGGCGTGATGAGGCGTGAGGCAGCTGGAGGGATGGCCGCTGAGGGGCTGCTGCCGGTGTGCAGGGCTGAGTAGTGAGTGACCCAAATGAAAGCGGGCTGGGATGCTGAGGCAGGCACACAGGTGTGTTTATTAGGTACATAGATGATGACGTGGGTCGAGCAGACTGTCGACTGGGTTTGCCGGTAGTCTAGGTAGGGCCAGGCTCAACAGTTCTAGGGGCAAAAGCGATATTCAGCACCGTAGTGGTTGAGTTCCTGCTGTACCACTGGCGTGTTGGCATGCCGCGCCACCCCGTCAGATTGAGCGGCACACGGTGGAGGGCCTGCTGGAGCTCATCAGCCGCGAGCGCAGCGGTGACGCGGTGGCGCGCCCCGTCATCAAGTCCCTCGCGCGCATGTTTGCGTCGCTGGGCACGTACAACAGTGCGCTGCACGCGCGCTTCCTGGAGGCCAGCGCGGCCTACTACAGGTGGGGGAGCTGGGGCTGGTGGGGGGGGGGCCTAGTGAGGGAGGGGTGGCGCTACATGCTGCCGCAGGCTGTGCGCGTGATGTGATGTGTGTTGTGAATTGTGATTGACCCACCCAACCGCTCACCGTATTGTCCATTGATCCGGCCCTGATGTTGTTGGAGGCGGTTGGGGCGCTTCCGCACACGTGCTTGCCTCTGCTGTGCCGTATCCGCTTCTGCGAGGCCTATCATCATCCCCAAGCCTATACTGTCAGCACCCCATTGGTCCCCAGGGGTGCGCTGGACCCACTGTGCCTGTCATGGCAAAACATCAGTATACATGCGTGTGCTTGCGTGCTTGTGTGCTTGATGCCCAACAGGGCAGAGGGTGACCGCCTGGCTGCAGAGCTGGACGTGCCCGCGTACCTGCGCCACTGCGAGGTGGGTGGGTGGGTGGGAGGCAGGAGAGGAGAGGGGAGGGGGAGGGAAAGGGGGAGGTACTGACGCTGCTGCACCAGGCTGCACTGCGGTGCACGCCTCGGCCGCACCACGGCGGCTGCCGCCTGTGCGCTCATGCACGTTGGATTGGCCAGCTGCGCCTGCGCTGAGGCCCCCCTGCTGCCGCGCGGCCTGGCACTGTGCATAGCCTCCTGGCCTCTCGGGCTCCTCACAACATCTCTACGCGCACGAGTGCCAGTGCTCCGCCTGGCGCCTCCCCACTCACACCTCACCTCACCTCACCTCAAGCCCCGCGCCATGCACAGTGCCGGACCGACAAGCGATTGATTGCACGTAGCGCCATAGCGCAGCGCACTCCCATGTTGCCATGTAAGCACGGTACGCGAGCTTTCCGTCCCAGCCGCATATGCACTATGCAGCCTGTACTGGCAACACTGCTTGCCCGCCAACCACACACGCGCGCGCGCGTGCATGTGCCTGCAGGCGCGCCTGAACGAGGAGTCTGAGCGGGCGGGCGCCTACCTGGACGCCTCGTCACGCCGGCCACTCACACAGGTGAGTCAAGCCACGCGCGCAGCGGGCGGCGCAACACAGCGGTGCAACGGATGCAAATGGATGGCAACACAGCCTGTGTGAGGGCTTTGATAGGATCATGTGCAGCGGCTGTGTGCCTCACACACCCCTTGCTGTCTGCGGGAATCACCCTGCTGCCGCCTAACCCTCACCCTGCTGCTGCTGCTGCCGCCAGGCGGTGGAGTCTGCGCTGGTGGCGCGCCACATCGCGTCGCTGCTGGAGCGCGGCTTTGCGGGCCTCATGGAGGCTCACGCGCTGCAGGACCTGGCGCGACTGCACGCGCTGGCGGGGCGTGTGGCGGCCACTGACGCGCTGAGGGGCGCGTGGCGCGACTACATGCGCGCGGCGGGTCTGCGCGTGGTCAAGGACGAGGAGAAGGTGAGGGCGGGGG
>BDDA01000881.1:0-21562 GCA_001662385.1 Chlamydomonas asymmetrica
CTTGATGTTGGTCGGTCAATGATGTTCAAGCAGTGACTATAGTCAGTGTATGTTGATAGTCACCTCATGACCATTCCTTACCAGGAGACCTTGTTCCAAAGGGAGTGCCAAGGGCCTTGCAAGCACAAGCACACCTTGATGTGAAGTTGGGGCGCAGGCAATCCTCCGCTTCTTCTAAGCAATAAGTGCCCCTAAACCACCGCAAATGTAGCACAGTGTTGTAGAAGCCCTGCAGCCGTAGACGCTTTTATGACAATCCTTGAACCTATCATATGGAAACAACTAGCGGTTTCATGCCGTTTTGCGGAACTGACGTGCTGTGCTTGATGGCAGACACGACCCTGCCGTGCAACCTCGTGTAGCTGTTGGCTGAACAGTGGAACTGGCGTTGCAATCTGTTAAAAGTACAGAATGGCAGAGGAGGTCCCCCAGGTTCGTGTCTGTGTGGAGTCGCAGTTCGCCCACCATCAGCCCTTGCTAAATCTCAACCTGCCCGGACACTGAGCAAGCACACATGTACAACTTGGTGACACAGTGTGAAATATTGACGGAGGTGGATTCTGAAGGCCTGGTGGTGGGACTGTACCACTACCTATGGATGAAGAATGGGGCAGGCAGGACGTGCCCTGACGTCCTCATCCCCCACACGGTAAGCACAGAGTTGCTCTTGCAAGCATCCAGTGGGGGGATTATCCAGACCAACTCCTGGCGCAAGTGCCTGTATCGCTGCGATGGAGCGCTCTCATCGCGTGCAGGAGCATCAGCGTGGCATGCAGGGACTGAATCCTGGTTGCTTAACTGAAAGTGCTGTTGACCCCCCTCATCCAACACCAAGCACCGTCTACACTAGCGCTGTTGAGACTGTGTAGGCGCGTTGATGACACCGTCGCCCCAATCCCGGCTTGCTGCTTGATTGCCTTGGCCGCTACGCAGGTGGTGTTCCAGGAGGGGCGGCCATGCGTGTGGTTCTTCACCAGCGCCAAGGACAAGTGCATCAAGCGCAAGCACAAGGCCAGCATATCCAACACGCACATCGTGGAGGCGCTGAGTGCCGGCGAGGACACAGCGCTGGGCGTGGCGGCGTGGTTCCAGGGTGCCATCAACGCACCCACCGGCAAGCCGAAGAGCGCGGCGCCCATGAAGCGACGCAAGGTGGGTCAGCTGCCAGGGCAGACGGTGCAGCAGCAGCAGCAGCAGCGGGCGCTCCCCAGCACCAGTGTGTGGCCGAAAGCAATGCAGCGCACATGGGCTGATGCACGCTGGCATGCACACGGTGCTGTGTATAGTGCTGTATACGAGCTGTTCACATCCTGCATGATCATCATCAGGCTGCATATGCATACAGGCTTGCCATCAACTGCCATGGTGATCAGATTACCGTGGTACCCCACCAGGCGTGCGGTACAAGCGAAGCGACATGCTGGTGCGGGGCTCAGGTGTGTGACGGGGTGTTGCTTGCCGCAGGCGTCGAACGGCAGCGGCGGCGGCGGCGGTGGTGGCAGCGCTATTGACGTGGGCGAGGAGGTGACAGACTACCTGTCCTCCGCTGGCCTGCGCGAGCTGCTGCCGCCCGGTCAGGCCATCACCGGCATGACGCTGGGGGGGCCGGCGCTGTACGAGGGCGTGCTGCAGAAGTGGGTAGCGCCACGCGGGGAGCACAACTTCGCGCTCAAGGCCACCTGGTCGCCCACGGTAAGCCAGCGGTAGGGCAGCAACTACTGGCAGCAAGGGTCACATGGGGTGGTGGCCGTGTGGGGCCGATGCTTGCTGCGACGCATGATGCGGCATTGTAGGCAGCCTGCCTGTCTGCCTGGGTTGGGCTGGCACACAGCCGCACAGGCGTCTGGCCTTCACCGCGCGACCGCTGTCACACTGCTGGTGGTGGTGGTGTGTGACTTTGGGGTGGGGTGGTGCCGGGGGATAGTGTGCGGCACAGCGTGCGGAGGCAGGAGGCGGCGGGCAAGGGGGAGTGGGGAGCGCATACTCAGCAGCAGCCGCAGCCCAGCAGCAGCAGCACCACCAGCATGACCACACCTGGTCCGCTGAGGCCTACCCCCCATCAACACCCGCCCGGCCAGACATACATGCAGATATGAACTGTCACATGTGACCGTGGCCGCCACCTGACCTGTATAAGCGTGTGGCTTTATGACTGAATATAGCTGGCTATGTGGCGTGTGTGGCGGGCGCGTGCATGCATGCGCATCACAGGCGTGTGTGGTGGAGCGGCGGGTCAACAAGGAGCGCCTGCTGGACGCGCGCGTGCCGCTGGCTCAGCGCCTGGCCACCTGGGACGGCGTGTCGTGGCTGTGCGACTACTGCCAGCTGCCGCCCGGCGGGGTGCTCTTCGCGCGCGTGGCCGCCATATGCGACTCCATCGCCGCGCACGTGCGTGACGTGAGCGGCGGCGAGGCCGTGATTGCGCGGCTGGAGGTGGTGCTCAAGGTTGACGATGCCTCGCGCGTGTGGCTCACGCACGCCTGCAGCCTGCAGCTGGACCCGCAGCACCTGCCGCGCCCCGTCAAGCGCATGCCCATCGTGCGCAGCGCCACCAACATCAAGCTGGCGCAGGTCATGGGCGCGCGGGCGGTGGCGCGCGCAGCGGCCGTGATCGCGGCGGGGCAGGGCTCGCACGAGGATGACGACCAGGGAGGGGAAAGCGGGGAAGGCGCGGCTGATGCCACGCCGCCACTGTCACCCCACAAGCAGCAGCAGCAGCAGCAGCAGCAGGGCGGCGGTGATGACTCGTTGGCGAGCCTGGTCGGGGCATCCGGCGTGCTGGGTGTGACGCACGGGCCTGAGGCGGGCGGGGTGGTGGCGGTGAGCAGTACAGTGGTTGGGGAAGACCCCTCCCCTCGCGCACTGCGCTCACACCGCGTCAACTCCGCCAGCTCAGGGGGCCTCAACGCACAGCTGCTGGCGGCGTCAACGCACCGCCAGCAGAAACCGCAGGCGCCCGGCGCTGGCGCCAGCAGCTGCGGGCCGGGTGCTGTCGGCGGCGATGGCGCTGGCGGCGGCGGCGGTACGTTCCTGTGCGTGGTCAGCGGGGACATGCTGGCGCTGAGTCAGCGCTGCGAGGTGACGTACAAGCAGCTGCTGCAGCACTGGTTCAGCGCCAGCGTGTCGCAGCTGGCCTCAGAGGCGGAGCGCCTGCGCGCCATGGACACCATCCCGCCCGCCATACGCCGCGCCAACCCCTCCCTCTCGCGCGAGTGGTACCTGCGCGTGCGCAGCCAGCCGGCCTTTCTATACACCACGGCGGCGGTGGGGCCCGCGGCGGCGCGCCAGCTGGCCGCCGCGGCGATGGAGGAGCTGCAGCGCGGTATGAGCATGGGGGCGGCGCCGCACCTGCTGGCACGCGGGGGGAGCGCTGCCCCGTTGCCAGCGGGCAGGCAGCGCCGTGGCGGCGGCACAGCCGGCGGCACTATCAACAATGGCACCGGGGGGCACAGCCCTGGTGGTCAGCATCCGCAGCGCGCAACAAGTGCGAGGACGCAGCGCAGCGCAGCGGCGGCCTCAGCAGCTGCGGCGGCGGCCGGGGGGCGGCCCCGTACCAGCCCCGCTGCGGCACGCGGCGCCAGTGGTGGAGGCTTTCTAGGCAGCACCCTGGGCAGCACTGCACCGCGGCGCATGTCTGGCGGTGAGGCAGTGTCAGCTGGTGGCAGCGTGTCACGCTCACCATCACCCAACCAGCAGGAGCCCCAGCAGCAGCAGCAGCAGGTCCAGTTTGCACGGCAGCTATCTGGGGCGTCCAGTACCTCTGAGACTGCCAGCTTTGCGGCCAGCACCAACAGCAACATTAGTCGGCGTGACAGCGGCACTGCCAGCGGCGCCGCTCCGCATGTCAGCGCTAACGGGGCGACAGCTGCCTCCCAGCGACACCTGCACAGCATGCTGCTGCCGAGATCCAACTCGACCTCAGATGCGTCCCCGGCAGCAACAGCAGCAGCGCCGCCGCCGCGTCTTGGTGCTGGCGGTGCACCCGCTGCTGCGCATCAAGCCTCTAAATACGTGAGCCAGCAGCAGCGGCAGGCCCCCAGGCACCCACCACACCAGCACGTCATCTTCCCAGCCTCCTCATCACACCACCACCCGATGCATCCAATGCACGCTGCCAGCATGGCGAGCAACGCCAGCGCCACTGAGAGCCAGAGTCCTCTCATGGCGGTCTACGCAATGCCGCCGCCACCCTCCGCAGCAGCGTCCGCGTTGAGCCCGCCAGGCCTGCAGCGCCAGCACTCAGGCAGCAGTGGCGCAGCTGCTGGCTACGCACCGTCACCATCGTCTGCCCCTGCAGCCGGCCAGCAGGTGCCGCCTACCCACCTAGACCACCACAGCTCACACACCAACCAGGCAGCGGGTGGGTCAGGCAGCAGCAGCAGGTCAGCAGCAGCAGCAGGTTCGTCCTCATCTCCATCACGCACCTCCCCCCCACGCTCGCCTGTGGCCCCCACGCTGCACACAATACACGAGGACGTGGCGGGTGGCGGCAGCGCAGCAGGCAGCAGCGGCAGCAGCAGGTACATGCAGGGTGCAGCAGGCGGCACAGCAGTAGCAGGAGGCTCGCCGCCTCAGTACCAGCACCAGCATCACCGCACGGGCAGCAGTGGCAGGCGCGGCTCCCCTGGCCGCTCAGGAGGCTACACGTATGTGAGCGTGGCGCAGCGCCAGCTGAGCGAGAGTGGGGAGTTTGGCTACCCCTCCTGCTCGGGCTCCTCGGCCCTCAACTCAACCGGCGGCAGTGTGGCCAGCCGGCGCAGCGGCCGCAGCGTGCTGAGCGCTGACGACCAGGCCACGCTGAAGGAGCTGAGCGACGCCTACACGCAGGCGGAGCGCCTCACGCAGCACCTGCTGGCGCAGGCGCAGGACCTGCTCACGGAGACCGTCAGCGGCGCCGCCAGCATGAACGTGAACAGCCCCGCAGTCAGCGCCGCCAGCAGCAGCGGGGGCACGCGCCACGGCCAACACCACCTCACCTCGCACAACGGGCACTCCTACCACGCTCACGCTGGCAGCGTGGCTCCTAAGCAGAGTCAGCCCCGCCAGGAAACAGCACAGCAGCTGCAGGCTGACGCACCTGCTGCTGGCACGACGGGCAGCAAGACCATCACGACCACGGCTGCCGATGCTGGGTCGTTCAGGACCATCACGCACGGCGGTGGCGCGTACTCTTGGACACTCTTTGGCAGCAGCAGCAGCAGCGGCGGGGGCAAGGACGCCACGGCCGCAACCAAGGACGCCACGGCCGCAACCAAGGACGGCGCTGCCGGCACCGCTGCTACACGTGGCAGCGATGCTGCGCACCCCGCGCGGCCGGGATCGCGTCATGGGCCCGGCACCAGCGGCGCGCCTGGGCCATCACCGCTGGGAGGCAGCGGTAGCAGCGTGCCAGCACAAACAGCGCCATCCAGCCGGCGAGGTAAACAGCAGCAGGAGGCCCAGGTGCCGGTCGCTGCGGCCTCAGGGGCACCGCTGGCGCCGCCGCGTGCACGGGGTGACCTGCTGATGACGTCTGCCGAGGCGGACCTGCTGGCTGAAGCCATTGGCCTGACCGCATGAATGATGATGCCAGCAGAGGTTGCAAGCACATACCTCCCACACGCACAAGTGCTGTGCCCCGAGTGAACTCCAGTGTGCGCATTGCCAATTCCTCCCCGCCATGGGCCGCCCGGCCGGCACGCATCGCCGCCGCCGCCGCTACGCTACATACCATATATTGATATATGGACGCCAACACTACTCACTCAAGCATGCACCACCATCACCGTTAGATCCTGTGCTTTCTGTGTGGCGCATTCGTGTGCGCACATACGCACCACGACAACACACATGTCCTCCTCCTCACCCGAGTACCCCACACCAGCGGCAAGTTGGCATACCAATTGGCTGAGGTGAAATCGGTAGTGTTGCCAACCATGAGTCTCGCAGCGCTCACCGCCAGCTCACTGCTGCCGCTGCACGCTGCAGGCTGACACGGTAGCGGCCCCCGAGACTGTGTGAATCCGGCTTGCGCAAGCAGGGGCGCACCTCCTCCCCCCGCAACCCACACCCCATCCCCATCACAGCTTGAGCGTCAGCCTGCTTGCTTGCTTCACCAGCCCCTCATCGAGGCACTTACAAGCACATGAAGTGCAGCACACTAGTATGGCCTTGTCGTGTTCCAAGCCGAAATAGACATGTCCAAAGATGAATTAAGTCGATGCAGGCGCTCGCTGCCTGCCGTGCACATTTAAAACCTGTTGCTGCTGGCAAATGCCGATTCGAGCACAGCTCAACACGGGGGCGCCGAAGCCGATGTTGGGCAGGCTTCCGTGTCCATGTTAATCGATGAATGCACCATGTTCGCGAGCCAGCAGAAAGGCACCCTGCTGAGGCAAAACGCTGAGCGCATGTCAGGCTGGCGCAGCTCGTTGATGCAAGCAAAAGGAATTAAATTGGGGCAAAGCGTATAAGGATGCATCTACTAAAAGCAGTCGCAGGGTAATGCGCGCGCTTGGATGTTGAGTAGGCGCTGCGCAGCAGCAGGCGCAGCGGCCTTGTATGCAGGCGCAGAGTGTGACGATGCTGATGCTGTGTGATGCGCTGAGGGAGTCGTGTGATATACGCAACAGTGATGGGGTGACGCAATCGCGCGCTGCTGGCGCTGCGGCTGCCGCATGAACAAGCGCCGCCGAAGGGGCAGCAGTGGGACCCCACTGGCTCAGTAAGGCGCAGCAGCGTAATAACCCAGGACGTGTCACACACCTTTGCTGGCCCCGCGGTTTCCTTTTCGTACCGCTGTTGTGTGTGCGCTCAACCTGCAGGCCCAGGCTGCAGGGCCATGCAATGATGCACACTTGGTGGTGCTGCCGCAGGATATACCTAATGTAATGTGCGCATGAAAGGTTCCCTGCACACTAAAATGCTTCCACTGCACGTGCAGCGGACTTGCAGTGGCAGGGCGCAGGCCGCAGGGCGCAGGGGTGTCAAGTGTGAGGGGGGAAAGGGCAGGAGGAGGTAGGAAGCAGCTAAAAGCCGACCAAAAGCTACAATGCGACAATGCATTGGTGTACCGCACAGGCTTGCACAAACAGTTCACACGCACATTGATATGTGCTGTATGTGTTTTGTATTAAGCAATGCGCACAGGGCGGTGCTGAACAAGTTAGGAAGAGAGGAATAAGTTGTATTCGTCGGGCAGTGCGGCATCAAAAACAGCCACGTCACTGGCAGGCTCTGCCAGGTATCAGGTCTGTCCTATAGATGCAAAAGGGCATGCAGCTGCGCACCTTCACCCACCCACGCACGCCCACATCAAGTGCACGAGCGGCCAGCAGGATCACCCGAGCGGCGTGTGGCAGTTGTCCGGCGCACACATACTGTATGGCCGCAGCAGTGCATGGAATGCTTCAAAGTTCTAGGCGATTTTAGTTCTGTATGCATGAGCAACAGCATTTGGACTGCTGCAGTACAAAGCGCGCGCGAGCACAAAAAAACTGCACGCGTGCACTTAAACACACACACATATG
This sequence comes from Chlamydomonas asymmetrica, assembly GCA_001662385.1. NCBI lineage: Eukaryota > Viridiplantae > Chlorophyta > Chlorophyceae > Chlamydomonadales > Chlamydomonadaceae > Chlamydomonas > Chlamydomonas asymmetrica. The sequence continues at coordinate 7,509 of BDDA01000881.1, forward strand.
AGAGCTACCGTACAAGCATGGCGGTTCAAAGTGCGCTCTCCCACCCCACCACCCCATACGTATGCCACCACCTGGTGGGTACATACCACGCTTGGCGCCCCATCCGCCAGGCCAGCAAGCCCCGACACCACCTCATAGACGAGCGACGGATTCATCCTGCCACAAGCTGTCCACAGGTGTTGCATATATGTCCGCATCCCAGCCCCGCTGGGCGTCAGCGGTGCAGAGCCTTTTTGTAAGCGCTATAAACACAAATACAGTCAGTGCCGCGCAACTAGCACTTCTGGCCTTGACCAGGCTCTGTCAACATGCGCAGTATAGCCCACGAGGGGGAGTGCTGGAGCGAGTCGCACTGCACACAGCCAAAGCCCCATCCCTCCCTGCACCAAAGCCAAAGCCAAAGGAAAGAACAGGCAATGGTCATGTGCTGGTTGGCATCCAGAAAAACCAACTAGCCGTCCGTTTGAGCTTGATCGCTTTCGGTTATCGCTTTTATTTCAGCGCGTGAGTAGCCTACCGTCCCAGCTCGGGTACAGGTTGTCGCGCGTGAGTGTCATGCTGGTCGGCAGCCTTGAGGCAGGCAGGCAATCAGGCGGCGTCATGCTGCCGCTCCTGCGCTTCCTCCCCCTGCTGCTGCTGCTGCTGCACCTGCTGCTCATCAGCGCTGACGGCAGTGCCGGTGCAATCACCCACATCACCATCAGCATCACCAGCCGCATCATTTCCACCATCATCATCAGCACCCGTGCCCGCAGCTGCGGCAGGCGCAGGCGTCACACCCAGCAGGGGTGACGCGCTGTGGCCGGCCGCTGCTGCCACTGCCAGGGCTGGCAAAGCAGGCGGGCCGAGCTGGGCATCGGCGGCGCCTGACAGACCTGCAGGTGCTGCTGGGCCCGCTGCTGGCGACTGCAGGCGGCTGCCGCCAAAGTAGCGCAGCAGGTCTGACGCCGACTGTGTGTCTGCATGGCCCTTCAGCTTGAAGCTGATGTGCGGCGCCGCCTGCTGCGGCGGCAGCTGGCCCATCAGCCGTCCGCCTGCTGCTGCTGCTCCGACCACTTCCGCCCGGCCAAGGGTCTCCGCGGCGGGTGCTAACACGGCCTTGTGCGCCTGTACGTGCCGAACGCAGTATATGCACACGGTAGGTACACACAGTACAAGAATAAGCAAAAGTTAATCACCAACTACGCAGGGCGGGATGGCGTACATGCAAGCGCTGTGCATGCCATGATGAGGAGCAAGGCGCAAGCAGCGGCAAGGCGCGGTGGCATGATGCTCGCGCTGTGATGCTCTCAATCAGCCACACCCACATGCCACACCGCATGCGCCCACATGCGCAGTATAGGTAAGCAAGCAGGGCGGCAGGGCAACAGTGCCCACCTGAGACGCGTAGAGACTGCCAGCGCCGTCCTCGGCCAAGCCGCTGCCGCTGCCGGCGCCGGTCAGGCTGCTGCGCACCAGGCCGCTGCCCCGCCGCAGCGGCGACGATGAGCCCACCAGCGGCGCCCCCACTGCCATCATCGCCACAGACGCCACCGCGTCACAGCCCTGGCTGCTTCCGCTGCCGCCGCTGGCGCCCACCTCTCCCCCTGCAGAGCTGCTGCGGGGTGAGTGGTCAAAGCCCAGCCTCAGGCGCGCCATGGATGCAAACGTGGGTGCGCGCTCCACCACGCCTGAGCTGCCTGCCGCTGAGACTCTGCCGGGGCGCTGCTGGTGCTGCGGGTGGTGCAGCGTGTGAATGCTGCCGCCATCCACGGAATCCTCGCATGAGCCCATCACAATGCTAGCGGGACCGCCGGCAGCGTCAGCATCAACGTCACCCTCAGCGTCAGGGTAGCGCTCTGGGCTGTCAGGGTAATGGCGGTGGTGGTGGGGGTGACGCGCCAGCAGCGCAGCTTCTGCCACAGAGGCCGTGATATGGCCGCCGCCACCGCCGCCAGCGCCAGCCGCCTGGTCGCTCCCGAGCCCACCACCCAGCTGGTTGACGGAGCGTGCACGTGACACATGCGCAGCGGTGACAGCGGAGGCCGCTGGTGCCGCGCCTGGCACATTGTGCCCACCGCCCCTGTCCCTGCCTCCGTTTGCGCTGCCGGTGGCATCATCATCATCGGTCATAATGGCAGCACTGCCGCCGCGGCTGAGGCCACCAGGGTCGCTTGCTGCAATACCTCCTGCACTGCCGCTGCCACCCCTCCTGTACCTTCCTGCCTGCCGCGCTTCGCCGCCATCACCACCGCCACCACCGCGTCCGCTGCTGCTGCCTGTCCGCCTCTGGCGTGCTTGCTGCTGCTGCTGCTGTGGTGAAACCACAGGTGCGGATGAGGCGTCTGAGTCTGAATCAACGCCGCCTTCCCCCACGCCCAGGTGCAGTACACCTTGCGTCTCCTCCAGCCGGCTGCTGCCTGCACGGAAGAGCAAGCGCACACGCTGGCTGTGGCTGGTGCCGCCGCTGCTGCCAGACATCGTCGTCGTGTCCTGCTGGTGCAGCTGTGCCACTGAGGCATGCTGCAGGCCGTACTGCTGCTGCTGGGCGGAAGACGGCCCGAACAGGGACGGGGCAGCCCCTGTGGCGCTGCCGCCAACGGAACCACACCCCGCGCCTGTGGGCCCACTGCCGGCAGACAAGCGGTCCACCACCGCCAGCGGCACACCTGGCGGCAGACCCAGGTCGCTCAAGCTGCCTGCCCCGCCCTGGCTGCTGCCGGCGCTACCCATCCGCGCGTACATGGGGCCCAGCACGGGCGCTGCAGAGGACAGCGCCTGCATCTGCGCCTGTGCCTGGTCCAGCGCTGCCGCGGTCTGCCGCGCAGGCGCACGCGTTGCCGCTGCTTGCACGGGCATGCCGGTTGCGGATGACGGGCTGCTAGGCCCGCCAGACGCGCTGCTGGCCTTGCTGCCGGTGCTGCGGCTGACGTGCAGCAGGCGGCGCAGGAGACCTGCAGGGTGCAGTGCGGCCGACAGCGCCTGCGCACCACCCGTGACGCCGCTTGGGCTTTTCGGGCTACCCGCGCTGTCACTGCCTGCCGGGCCGGCCGGGCTGCGGCTGTGCCGCCGGCTGCGTGGCTGCTGCTGCTGCTGCTCCTCCGCCTGCGGGATGCTTGAGCTAGCAGCAGCAGGTGCCCAGTCGGGATGCTGCTGCTGGTTGCTAGTGGCCAGGCCTGCGGGCGGCGGCGGTGCCAAGGGGCTGATGGGCACACGCGGCGGCAGCAGCAGCCCGGGCCCCCCGCCAGCCAGGCGTGTTTGCATTCCGGGCCCGCTGCTGCCTGATCCGAGGCGCTCTGCATGCAGCAGCTGGTGGAGATGTTCACGCTCCCGCTCCCGCGCACGCACTGCTGCTGGCCCGTCCGGCCCTTGCTGCCGGCCTGGGCTGCCGCTGTTGCTGCGGCCTTGAGGCAACAATCCGAGCTGCTGCATGCCCGTCTGGCTGCTGCTGCCTGCGCCTGCCGCGCCTCCGAACCCGCTGGGGCCCAGCAGGCCTGACATGCTGAGGTCGTAGGGCATGCGCAGGCTGCTGGCAGTGCTGTGGATGTTGAGGTGGCCGCCCAGCCTCAACGACCTGCCAGCAGGCGAGCCGTGGGAGCTGTCAGACGTGCGATCGCTGCCGATGCCGCCAGCGCCAGTGACGCTGTCAGACACACGCGCGTATCCCAGCTGGTATGGCACACCTGCGCCGGCGCCTGCAGCAGCCAGGGACGGGCTAGTGGGGAGGCTGCGGGTGTGGGGGTAGCGGCCGGAAGGCGGCGTGGTGGCAGCGGACGAGCCAGCTGGGCTGCCACACTCAGCGCTGGCACCGCCCAAGGCGCCATTGCCCACATACGCCAGGCCGGCAGCCCTCAGCTCACTGGGCAGCGGAGGTATGGTGTCACCATGCTCATCCGAGTACACTGCCTCGCTGAGCGGATCCCCCTGCAGCACACCTTCACCACCACCACCCGTGCTGCCAGCGCCTGGGCTGATGAGCCTGGCTGAACCGTGTTGCCCACTGTGGTGTCGATACGACGCTGGCGGCGCGTGACCGCTGGCCTGCAGCAGGTACTGGTCCAGCTCGCCCGACATGCTGCTGTTGGCGTAGTGGCCGCTGCGCCGCCCTGCTGAGCCGCTGCCGCGATCCGCTGCGCCCTGGCCGGGCGGTCCCGCCATGGAGGGCCCGGCGGACAGCACGTGGCTGAGGTAGGCCAGCGCGAGGGGCCGGGTGGCAGGGCTGCCGCCACCAGCGCTGGTGGGCGTGGTGCGGTTGCTGGTGTTGGCGCTGGCGGGGCTCAGGCGTGCAGGGGACATCACCATGGCTGGCACAGGCATTGCGCTGCTGCAGCTGGCGGGAATGTACGGTGCCATGGGCGCAGACGGCAATGACACATTAGCAGCCCCAGCAGCGGCAGCGGCAGGGTGATGCCCCAGCTGTCCGGCACCCATTGAGCCGGCAGCATGCACTCCAGCGGCGCCGCTGCTGGCAACACTGGGCGGGTGCACTGAGGTGGACGACATGCCGCTGCCCATCATGGCAGCGCTGACGGACACAGGGCTGGTGCGGTCGTCAGAGTGGCGGGCGTGCGCGGCCACCCCGGGGCCCAAGGCGCTGCCGCCATGGCCCGACACGCCCCCAGCGCCGCCGTACGCCCCGCCAAAGCGTGTGGCAGTGCTGCCTTCCCGTGAGAACGCGGGGTTGGTGGTGGTCATGGAGGGCGCGGAGAAGGTGCTGCCGGTGCGCGACAGGCCTGTGGGCAGCGACGGCACGCGCATGGGCCCCAGCGCGTTCACGGCCCCGCCCCCGCCGGCAGCGATGAAGGAGCCCCCCGCGCCGCCGCCCAGCGCGTACAGCATGCTGGAGGACAGCCCGGCGGCAAAGTGCGGTGGGTTACCGAAGCCCGTCGTGCTGCCGATCGTGCCCCTATGCGTGGAGGTGGTGTTGTATAGGAAGTTGCTTGAGGTCTGCGATGCAGGCCGCTCCAGACCGCCCCCGCCAAGAACCATAGCCAGGCTGCCACGTGCGGCGCCAACAGCGGCATGCGCGTAGGGGTCATGGCCCACAGCCGCGGCTGCGCCAGCGGCCCCATCATGGCCGAGGCGGTCCTGCGCCTCCTGGGGCGTCATTGCCGTCAGCATCATGCCGCTGTGCGCGGCAGCCTCGGCCTGTGCGCCTGCGCCTGCTGGAGCGTCTGCTGAGTCAGCGCCGGGGATGACTAATGGTGCGGGGAGCGCGCCGGAGCGTTTGGAGCGCATCGCCAGCGGGGAGAGCGCCCCGCTGGCGGCCGAGGGTGCTGTGGAGGAAGCTGCTGCGTTGTAGCGGCTGCTGTTGTTGCTGCCCGTGTCATGCAGGCTGTTGGGCTGGGTGCCGCCGCCACGCACCGCATAGCCTGAGTCGTTGCTCAGGCCCCGGTGAAGCTGCACACACGGTAACCACACGGAAGGCAAGCAGTCCCACACACACATATAGCACAAATTGGCATGAGAAACCCGCAGGCATGCCACTGCAAAAAGGACATTTGATTGTCAGAGGCACCTCGCTCACTATACTATATGCTGAAGCATCGTGCGCATTGTGACACATGCCCCCGCCCGCCACGACCATCACGATCCTTGCACAGGCAGCACCACACCACCCTTCATGACAAGCAGCCCAACGGGCGCACAAGCACGTGTAGAAAGCCGCCAGGTGCACACGCACGAGGGTGAGAGGCAGCCGCATCAAAAGCGGGCCCAGCCCAGCCCAGCTCAGCACAGCACTGCACACGTACCGCAGCATTGCTTCCCCCTCCTCCTCCCCCAGCTGCTCCAACCGCCAGGCCGAGCGCATGTTGGCGTACGGTCCCCTGTGAGGTCCCCCCCAGCGTGCCTGACGCGGTGAGGTCCTCGCTGATGGGCGCCAACCCACTCTCACTCTCCAGCTCGGCTGCACACATTTGTGCACGCACGCACGCACGCACACACCAGTGACTTGCAGAATTGCATCCTCACGCACTCACACCCAGACACGCCATCGCTCCTACTGCACTCATTCACACGCACAGGGACAGGCACGGGCAGGCGCACCGTGCCACTCACGTATGTCGCGCAGCAGGCCGTTGCTGGGGTCCACCATCAGGCCGGGCGCCCCAAGCACGCCGCCTCCGCTGCGCCCCGGCGGCAGCGCGTGCGCGTGATGGCCCCCGGGGCCGTGCTGGCCGCCAAACTCCATGGCCATGGCCTGGCCCACGGGATCCACCAGCAGCCCCTTGCTGCTGCCGCCACCCAGCGCCACACCCAGCACGCCGCTGCCGCTCTGCCGTGCACCCAACACGCCACTGCCGCTCTGCCGCGCGCCCAGTACAATGCTGCCAGGCGGCAGCGCCAGCGACAGCTGAGACGTCTGCGACTGCGACGCCATGCCCATGAGCCCGGGCGCGACGGTGATGCCTGAGCCTCCCAGTGAGCTGGCCGCGGCACCGCTGCCTGCGCGCTGCGCCGACACGCCTACACCAGGCAGCGCCAGACCACCGCCGCGCGGCGAGCCCCCCATGCCATCGTTGAGGCCGCCCGGCCCGCCACCGCCACTGAAGGGCGAGCCCGGCTTGTGGGCGCTGCCGCCGTTGTACTGCTGTTCGTACTGCTGTTCGTACTGCTGGGCATCATGGCTGCTGAGGTGCATGCCGTGCATCATGGAGGGTGGCGCGTTGGGGTCCACCATGTTGACATCCAGCGCGCCGCCGTCGTAGCCGTAGCCGTACCCTGCTATGTCGAGGTTGACGCAGGAGAGCTTGGAGACATCGGGCAGGCGCACCACGGTGGTGTCCATGCGCTTGACGTCCAGCTGGATGCAGCGCGCCTTGGACTTGAGCGCGGTCTTGGGCAGCACGTGCACGCGCCCCTCCAGCGCTATGGGCACAATCTGCACGCGCGTGTACACAGGATGTGCCAGTCGGAAGATTGTGCCAGTAACGCAGGAGGTGATGATGACTGGCCGGCATAGGCGCATTACTGACACCCATAGTGTACAGTGCAAGCCCCGCCGCTATCTGGCAACATCAGGGCGAACACCCTTATGTGTGTGCGTGTGCGTGTGTGTGTGTGTGTGTGCGCGCGCCAGCCCCTCTCTACCTCCCTTTTGCCCGCCCCCATCACGTGCGCGCCCCTGCCCGCCTGCCCCTCTCCCCCTGCGCCTCCTCACCTGGCAGACCTTCATGAGCTCCGTCACGCCCTTGAGCCGGTACGAGCCCATGCTCCAGATGGCAACCTGAGGCCACAACACAGCGGCAGCAAACATCAGGCACGCCATTTCCGTTGTGTCACAGTGATCAGGAGGGCGCTAGTCACAATGCCCACTACGTTCCCGGCAGGCGGAGCGGGACAGCGAGTCAGTGGCATAGCATGGGGAAGCGTTGGCCGGGTGGGTTCAGCTGCTGGCAACGTGGCAGCAGAGGCAGCGAGCGAGAACACAACTCAATCAAACGCATTAGCAGCAGTGCAGGCCCGTCCCCCCCGCATGCCATACGCATTCGTACACTTTGCTTGGATGAAATATGCCAGGAACTTCACCCTCCCTGCCTCCCTTTCCCCCGCCCCCCAGCATTGCCTGGCCCCTCACCTCCACTGGTACGGTTGGCACCAGCGCTGCCGCGGTGGGCACCAGCTTCTCATCCTCATCGTCCTCATCAGCAGCCGCCTCCAGTTCGGCCTGTGCCACGCGTGCATTGAGCAGCAGCACGTGTACGGTGTGATAGGTTCACTCGCTGTTGCTGGCCAACGACGCAAACCCCATCTGTGAGCATGGCCTTTGCAGTTAACATAAGAGAGCATTCACAGCAGCACTGCATCTGCACAACATCACACCGCGTCACCCTGTGGCTTAGGCTATCACATCACCCAGTAGCAGATGTCTTGCGTCTCAGCGCTGCCAGAACAGGCACTGCAGTCAACGGCGTCAGTCACACTGGTAGTACATACGGTACAGGCAGCGCCGCACCTTGAGGTTGGTGTACTTGATCATGGTGATGCCCTGGGCGGGCGCGCTGCCCTCAGTGCCACCCCGCACAGAGGCCTGCTGCGCCGGAGTGATCTTGTAGCACTCCGCCATCACGCCACCACGGGGAGGAGGAGCAGCAGCGCCTGCAGTGACAAACACGCCGTCAGCGCCGTCAGCCAGCCAGTCAGCCATTCAGTCAGTCAAAGCGTGCACTATCACTTGTTGACACCAGCAGGGCCACAAGCAGCACACCTGTGCCTGTGTGCGCCCAACATGACTGCATGGCCACGTGGCTGCGCGCCTAGCCCTTGTACCAGCCTTAGCAACAGTGCCCGTTCCACCAATTCAACAACCCTTGATCAAGGCTGACAAATTGGCTGACCGACAAATTGGCTGACAAATTGGCTGACAAATTGGCTGATCGACAGACCAAGTGATCAACAACAGCCCGACTGCCAGGCAGCCAAGACTTTCACCAGACAATCCATCAGTCAATCCACCAGCTACCCTGCCAGTCACATCAAGCAACCTGCTTCCCTCATGCAGCACACCTTGTGGCGCACCTGATGCGGCAGGCGCAGGCACTGCGCCCTCATCGGCGTTACGCGAGGACGACTTCCACCGCGGGCCCATGCCCACGCTGCCCGCAGCGCCAGCACCACCAGCGCCGCCCGCATGCACCTCACCGCCTGATGAGGCCGTGGTGGGCAGTAGCAGCAGCCCGCGCGTAGATGCGCCCGGTGCGCCGCCACCCCCACCTGCTGTGGCATGCGCGTCAAGGCCGTGTGGGGCGGCGCCAAACACGGAACCGCCTGCCGCGCCAAATAGCGACCCCACTGTGAACTGCGCATGATGCATGTGCTGGTGTGGGCCCTGCGCGCCTGCGGAGTTTGGAGGCGGCGGCATGCCAGGCTGCTGCTGCTGCTGCTGCTGGCCAAACGTGGAGGTGGTGGAGGCGCGGCGGCGCGAGTTACGGCGCACAGCGGTGGCAATCATCGCGGCCGTGCTGGCGTCGTTGCCGCCCAGGGCGCCCTGCGTGTGGTGCTGCAAGCCGCCATGGCTGGCGTGAACCATCCCACCCATCCCTTGACCTCCATACTGGCCCCCTGAAGCTGATGGGACATCCCCTGTGGAATTCGGGTCACGTGCTGGCGTCATGCCCGACGCGGAGGCTGATGATCCACCCATCGAGGCGTGGTAGTGAGGGTTGTACATGGGCGGCGCTGACATGTTGGCTAGGTCCTCCACTCCGCCATAGCTCACTGAGTGCGCCAGGGGATGATGCATGCCCCCTCGTGAGAAGGCCTCATCCGGCAGCTGCGCCTGATGCGGGTGGTGTGTGCCTCCAGGTAGGGGATGCACCTGCCATGCGCCGCTGCCGCCCACACCAAACCCCCCAATCACTCCGCCACCTTGCTGTGCACCGGAGACATTGAACACACCGCCAGGGCCGATGGCACCTATGGCGTTGATCCCGGCAGAAAGCAACCCATCCGCGTCCGTGTTGGTGACGCCGGACAGCTGCTTGTACAGCGTGAAGGGCGTGGCAAGGGCCACGCCGCTGCTGCCCACAGCACCGCCCATGACGGTACCGCTGATAATCGTGCCAGTGCCGCTCGGCGTGGTGCTGCTGGCGCCGGTGCTGCTGACGGCAGGAGCCAGGGGGGGCGGCAACATGGGGGTAGCAATGGCCAGCTGACCGCCGCCGTCGCCGCCGGAGCTGCCCACTGTGCCCGCCAGCGCTGGCGCAGACACGCTCGCTGCACCATGGTCGCTGTACGAGCTCCCGCCGCGCCCATCAGAGCCGGTCGATTTGCGCGCGTACATGGCGGTAGTCGCGATGCCGGCTGGCACGATAGCCCCAGCGCTGTTCGGTGCAGTCATGGTTGGCATGAGCGACAGCGGGGCGCTGAGGTGTGCCATCGCATACATCGAGCTCCCCGGCGCAGACGGCCCACCAGCGTGCATCTGCTGCTGCTGCGTGGGCGCGCGGAGTGACGTACGCGCAAGCGCCGCCGCGTGGGCGCTGTGGCCGCCGCCCGTGCTGCCGCCAGCGCCTGCTGCCGCCGCAATCGCGATCGCCTCCCTGTGCATGAGGATGGTCTGGTCGGCCAGCGCCGCTAGTTCATCCAGCGCAGGCGGCAGCGCAGAGCGGCGTGTGGGCGGCGGCGGCCAGGAGGATGGCACGCCGCCCGCCCCCACCCCACCACCGCCACTGTGAAGCGCACCCGATCCAGCGCTGCCCATCGCATGCTGCCTGGCAGACGCAAGGCTCCCGCTAGCGGCAGTGCCGCCGCCGGCGCCTACCCGGGCTGTTGGCATTGGCATGGCTCCCGCCTGGCCCAGCACGATGGGTCCCATCGGGTAGGCGTTGGCGCTGCTGCTGGGGTGCATCATGCCGCTGGGGAAGCGCACCAGCGGCGCGCTGTGGTTGCTGCTGCCCCCACCGGCCACTGTCTCACCCGGCAGGCTGCTGCGCTTGTGGCGAGAGCGTGCCGGCGCCACGCCAGCAGGCATCACCTGACCCGCGCGCTGCGACAACGCCTGTTGCTGGCACTGGTACTGGTATTGGTACTGAGCCCGCAGCTCTGGCGGCACCTGCATCAGCAGCGGCGCTGAGCTGCGCGAGTGGTCGCGCCGGCCGTGCGGCGAGCGCAGCCGCTCCGAGCTGCTCTCGCACCCCGACTCCTCAGCCACTGGGATAAGGTGCGAGCCGCGCCGCACACGCGGCAGCGAGGCCAGCGCCAGCGCGCCCCCGGGCAGTGCGCCGCCGGCGCTGCCGCCACCCGGCAGCCCTGCTGAGCCCATCAGCATCAGCGCGCTCATCATCGCTGGGGAGCCTGACGAAGACAACGAGGTCCCGGGCGCTGCTGGCCCTGATAACGTCATCCCGGTGCCGGATGGCAGGGGTGAGGGCTGCAGGGGAGGTGTGTCGTACGGCAGGCTGAGGCGCGAGGGCGACTGGCGCTCAGGCGACAGCAGCACGCTGGTGCTGCCCTGATGGTGCAGCAGCCACGCGCCGCCCTCGCTGCCACCCGATGCCCGCCTGCTGGCGCGCGCGCATGACATGATGCTGCCCGAGCGTGATCGTGAGCTGCCACCGCTCAGGCGGTCGTACGCCGCATGCTCCTGCTGCTGCTGCTGCTGCTGGACCTGCGGGGGTAGCATGACGTCCACCGCAGAGCGGGAGGCCGCCAAGGGCCTATCTCCAAGCAAGCGCAGCGGCTGCTGCAACATGACGTCCGCATGAGGGGCTGAGTTTCGTCTACCACCGCCGCCGCCGCCGCCAGCAGCACCAGCACCACCAGCGCTGTTCCGGTGCCCACCTGAGGAGCCGAAAGCTGCGCTCAGCATTCCGCCTGCTGGGCCGTGGTTCGCCAGCGCTGGTGTTGGGTCACGGCGGGCGCTGCTGGGCACACTGCTGGAGGTCTCAGCAGGAGCAACACAGGGCGGCGCCGCCGCTGCTATTTGCGGCGCGCTGGTGCTGATGGTAAGCGGCAGCGCCTGCTGAGGGAGACTCCCTTGCGCGCCTCCACCAGCCGTTGCCGGCTGGTGGTGCGTCCCAGCGACAGCACTGGAGCTGGCGCCAGCAGCAGCGGCAGTGGCGGTCATGCTTGCCTCACGTTCAGTGACCCACAGCGCTGAGGCAAAGGGTGAGGCGCTGCCATCCGCGCCCCCATCCGCGCCACCAGTGTCACCATCACCGGCACCACCATCCCCCACTGAGAAAGCCAGGATGGATCCAGTATCTGCGCTGCTGTGGCGGGCCCGGGGCGAGCCGCTCCCGCGCGCATGCTGCAGCAGGCCGGAGCGCGCGCCTGGCAGCAAGGCGCTGGAGGAATCCGCTGCTGCGCCGTCTGCCGCCCCATCCTGCTGCATGGCGCTGCCCGTCAGAGCCAGGGAGGGCAGCGACATTGCAGCGCTGGCGCCAGACGGTGATGCCGCGGGCGAGGTGGGGGTCTGCGCCTCAGCACGCACTCCGCCGGCACGCGCGGCGGCGCCAGAGCCCTGCTGGCCGAAGCTCAAGTTCCCGCCGAGCTTGCTGCTGCCGCCGCCAGGCGCCCCCCCCGCCACCCGCGGCGACGAGCCAGCCTGCACCACGATGTTGTTGGCGAACGTGGCGCCCATGTCGGACGCTGAGCTCTCCATGTGGCGGTAGTCGAACGACATGCTGGTGATGACCATGGCTGCCAGGGAGGGCGGCGGCGCCGGGCCTGCGCTGCTGGACGGCGGCGTGTCAGCAGGCAGGGTGGCATTGGAGGAGCGCTGGCTGGAGGCCTGCAGCTGGCTGCGCTGGTGGGGTTGGTGGTTGGGTGGTATGCTGGCCAGGCTTGTCCTGCTGGGGCCGGACGACGATGCAGATGCCGCGTCCAGCACCATCATGCCTTCCATGCCTTCACTACTCAAAGCCGCGTGCCTAGCGCCATCATCATCACCAGCAGCAGCGTCATCACCAGCAGCGCTGCCGGCAGGGCGCGTGGCCGCTGCACGCTGTGGGTTTGCGACAGGCAGTGCTGCTGCCACAGCAGGAGGTGCAGCTTGCTGCTGAGCTGCCCCGCCGCGTGGGTGTGTATGCAGCGCAAGCGACACCTCCTGTGCAGGAGGAGACACGGGTGAGGCCGCCGCTGCAACCTCGCCTTGCGCAGCGGCACCGTCATGACTGCTGCGCGTGCCGGACTCCACACGCTCATGCCACCTGGCATCACCCTGCTGCTGGCGCTGCTGCTGCTGCTGCTGCTGCTGCTGCTGTTCAGCCTGCTGGTGCAGGGGCGTTGCGGGCTCTGCACCTGTGGCAGCACCCTCTGCCGCTGCTGCTGCGCCGGCAGATGCCAGCGGGGGTGAGGAGGAGCCCGGGTAGTGGTGGCGATGCAGCTGCGGCCAAGGCGCCGGCTGCAGCTGCTGCTGCTGCGTGCTTTCGCTGAGCTGCAGCCCACTGCGTGGCGAGTGCTGTGACAGGGGAGACGCCCAGCGGGGCGACGCGCCATGAGGCGATGCATGCGCTGCCAGTGCGGGCGGAGGCAGCGCGCCAGCAGCCCCCAGCGTGTGGGGGCTGGTGGAGGTGGAGCGGCCCAGAGGGCTCGCTGCGCTGCTCATACGGGAGATCGGCGGCCCGCCACCTCCGCCGCCGCCGCTAGCGCCTGTCATCAACGCCGCTGTCGGCGAGCCCACCACCACGCCCAAGGCCGCCATAGCGTTGCGGCTGACGGAGGCTGAGTCGGGGCCGGTGGGTGTGCCGGAGTCATACATGCTGCCCGCTGCACCATCCATGAGCATGGTGAAGTTCCCAGACTGAGCTGTCAACGAGCCGCCCGCGCTGCCGTCACCGCCGCCGCCAAGCAGCCACGGCGCGTGGATTCGGCGGAAGGGCGACAGCGGCGCATCGTCGGCCCCGGCGGACACGCCCGAGCCTTGCGACTTCATCATCAGCATCAGCTCGGTGTTGCCGCTGTGCTGCTGCGTGGGGCCCAACGAGCCCGCCGTGTTGATGAAGCGGCTGGGCGTCACCGACTGGCTCGACTTGCCCGACAGGATGGACGCTGCACGTGAGATGAAGCTCTGATACAGCCCGCCTGCCGTGCCGCCCCCCGTGGGGGTCGTGGGCGGCATGCCGGCCACAGCCGCGGTGCCGCTGGGGAGGCTGCCGCCCAGCGTACCGCTGTTGCCGCCTGCCGTGCCGCTGTTGCCGCCGGCGGTGCCGCTGCTGACGGTGGCGATGCTGGCGGCGCCGCCTACCCCCGCAGCATTGGCCCCCCCCCCGGTGTACATGTACGGCGCGTTGGTGATGCTGCTGCTGTAGGAGGCTGCGCTGTAGGAGGGGCGGCGCTGCTTGCCGCCCGGGGTGCCAGCAGCAGCGGCAGGCGCGGCGCCTGACGCGCGCGCCGCGTTGCGCGCCGTCAAGCGTGCGCTGGGGTCCCACGCTGCCAGCCGCACCTGTGTGGGCGACAGCTCCCCGCCAGTCCGTGTCAGCGCTGCCGGGTCCAGGTTGCTCATCATGCCCAGGATGTCGCCGTCAGGACCGATGAACAGCCCGGTGCGTGGGCTCAGCGGCTCCGCGCCGCCGCTGCGGGGCGTGGTGGCGCCTGAGCGGTACCCGCCAGTCGCGCGCCGGCTGCCCGGG
>BDDA01000881.1:29697-48129 GCA_001662385.1 Chlamydomonas asymmetrica
CCAGGCCACCGCTGCCGCCATTGATGCCAAGCACCATGCGCTGCAGCGAGCTGAAGCGGCTCGTGCCCTTGGGCGATATGGATGCGCCGCCGGCCTTGGGCGACGAGGGACCCCGCTGCATTAGCAGCACCGCCGGGCTGCCAGAGCCGTCGCTGGTCGCCGCAATGCTGCCGTGCTGCGCAGCGCCCAATCAATGCACGCATGCACATGCATCCTTAGCGGCGTGCCATACCGAGATTGTCAGCATGAAGGCAGTAAAAACCAACCACGGCTCAGCATGAACCTGAGCCACGACAACTGCAGTGTTAATTGCTGAGTGAGTGCTAACGTAGGCCTACACCCATGACAGATGCAAGCAGAGCGTTGAGGAGTCACATGCCATGTCAACAGGCCATGCACTCCCACGTGCACCTTGGCACCTCAGCACCGCCGTGTGTTAGCAACTCCCATGGGGCAATGCGACGTGCATATGCGTGCAGGCAAATGAAAGGCCACCACCACCGTGTGTGTATGCATGCGCTCACCCGCTTGATGTTGAGCTGCTGCAGGCGCACCGCCATGGCGGAGGGGTTCAGCCGGCTAGAACCGCTAGTGCGCACGGTCCCAAGCGCGGCGGCACTGCCGCTGCCAGCCGCGCTGCCGCTGCCTCCGTGGCCCCCCATCACATCCGCCAGCGCGGGGATTCCCCCAGCGAACGTAGCCCCACTGGCCGGGCCCACCGAGCCCCCCGTGCCTATGCTGTTGGCGGTGGTGGTGAGGGCTAGCGAGAGCGAGGCGGGGCCACCGGCAGCCGGAGCCGCCCCCTGAGCGGGTGGGCTGGGAGGTGCGCTGTCGTACAGCGCGTTGTGGCTGACGGTGTTGTTGGGCTGCTGCCCAGTGCCCGGGTGGCTGGTGCTGCCGCCCGTGTGCGTGGCGGCGGAGGAGGCGGAGGCCGCAGCGTACAGCGGCGGGGTGAGGGAGGATGTAGACGCGCCAGGGTTGCTGGTGCGGCGCGGCAGCCGATGCTGCTGGCCGCCGGTGGCGCTGCTGGCGCCACTAGGCAGGTCCAGCTGAGGCACTTGCAGCGAGGGGCTGCGGTCGAAGAACGAGGCCCCGTTGGCCTGCAAGCAACGTGCAGTGCAGTGCAGTGCAGTATGGTCGTGAGAGCATGCAGGCAGCCACGCTTTCGGACCGCATGCCCAGCCCAGCATCTTCGTAGCGCTGTTTCGTGCGTGTACACGAAATGGGCATTTTTGCTTCTTGTCCGTATTGCGGTGCAACGATGACCCTGCACACTACCGTATCTCACAAAGATCTGATTCACCACACGCTGCCCGGGTGCTTACCTTGCGGGTCAGTGCGCCAATGGCCACCCACTTGGACAGCCTGCTGGAGGTACCCATGACGTCCGCCTTGCCGCTGGGCTCAAGCATGCCTGGCGGCAGCCAGCGCTGCAGGCTGTTGGACGTCTGCAGGGACGACGACATCTGATGCTCCATGACGACCCCCCCGGAGTGATGAGCGCCGCTGGTGCCCGGCGGCACGCTCATTGCGCCAGAAGGTGCTGCTGCTGACATCGCCGCCAGGTGCTGCTGCTGCTGCCTTGCCTCATGCTGAAGAGGCGCAGCAGCGCCTTGCTGCTGGACCTGCTGCTGCTGCTGCTGCTGGGTGGGCGACTGCGGCCGTGGGGGCGAGTCCGGGTTGTCCTGTTCCTGCAGGTGAGGCCAGCAGCGGTCCCATCATAAGGCGCATCCCGCACGCAAGCCAGCAGCCTCGCGGCTCTGGCCTTGACCTGTTTCCCCCATACACTGCCACACCCACTGACACTGACAGCAGTACAGCCAGTGCAGCCACTCACAGGCTCACTGGTACGAGTGGCGGGCCCTAGCTTGTCACTTGGTCACCAGCACGAATTTCGCAACAACTTCCTGCCCCGACCCTGGTGCTGTTCATCTTCTGCTCTGCACAATACTACGCAACATTGCTGTAGCACCGGCAACAATGCCTGCACTGCCACAACGTCCTTCAGGCCCAGCCACTAGCGGTATCGACCCATGGCATGATCACTTACCGTATCAGCAGGGCCGATGCGCCCCATCGCTGCACCCCCATCTGCTGCTGCTGCCGCCAGCAGCCCCAGGCGCGTGGCGTGTACCGGGTCAAGCCCAGACACGTCCACGCTGTGAGCCCGCCGTGCCACACGGTGCCGCTGGCGCGGCTGCCGCTGCTGAGATTCGCTGTCGCTGTTGCCGGGCGTGTCGTCACGTGTGTCAGCGGGGCGCGACGCCGCATGGCTGAACGAGTGGCTGTAGGTGTAGGTGAGCGAGGCCTTGAGGCGCGTGTGCAGGCCACCCAGCCCGCTGCGCAGCCACCCGCCAGCGCCGCCGCTGCCAGCCGCACGCGCAGTTGGGCTGTCGTTGCGTGATCCACCATGCGTGGTGGGCGGTGCTGCGCCTGCTGCTGCTGCTGCTGCTGCTGCTGCAGGTGTGGCGGGACCGCTGGTGAGCTGCTGCTGCAGCAGGCTGAGGGAGGCACGCGACTGCGTAGCGGCGCGCGCAGCCCGGCTGCTATGCTGAGGGCTGAGCATTAGCCCGACCCCCCCATACGCCCGCAGGGCCTCCTCATCTGCAGCGCAGGTGGTGCAGAGCAACATGGATACCGGATACCATCAGAGGGATGGTCGGAATGCAGCTGGCATGCACGGGTTAAGTTGTGAGGTATGTCCATGATTCCAGACAAGCCTATGACACGTATGACATCCAACGCCAGCAGTATGGTGAGGCAAGGCGACGCCAGGGCTGCGCTCGGGCGTGGCATGCCCGCCGGCCTTTGTGCTGTTGGCGGCCAGCAGTGAGGCACTGCTGCAGGTATGCGCTCACGCGCCCTCCCGTCACGCACCTGACGCAATGCGCGACATGTTGCTTTCGGAGCCCTGGCCTGCGCCCGGCAGGCCCGGGGTGGACGAAGCGCCCCCGGGCCTGTCCGGAGTGCTGCCGTCCACGCGCGTGCCTATGCGTGACAGGAACACGTGCTGCAGGCCGGCGGTGGAGCTGCTGTTGCGTGAGTTGCCCACCGCCAGCGGCCCCGTCACGCTGGAGCGCCGCGCCAGGCCGTTCCACAGCTGTTGCGAGGCCTGCTGGCTGAACGAGGACCCCACGCCGCCGCTAGCACCAGCCACGGAGTATCCTGCCTGCGCCATGCCAAACATGGACCCGGCTCCGAAACCAGCCATGGTGTCCTTGAGCGAATCTACCTGGAATGCTGGCTCAAGCGACGTCGTGCTGTAATTCCATTTATTCCACCTGTGCGGTTGATGAGGGAAGCAGCACACACACACGTTGCATGCAACATGTGACGCATTGCATGCAGTAAGCGCTGCACTTGTAGGTGCACATGCACAGGCAGGTTACGTCCTGAGCCACGCTCAATCGCAGTGCTGTGCACGATCACGACATGGACACATTGCTGGAATGCATGCGTGAACAGATGCCACACATGCGGATGCCACGCGTGGGTTCGAGGCCGCCGCCAGCTCAGCTCACTCACCGCTGCAGCGTCTTTGGCCCGATGAGCACCTGGCCGCCTGCCGCCAGGTCGCATATCTCGCCCGCCAGGTCGTACTCGATGCCCCGGTAGTCCACGTGGTCGGTGAGGTCATGCAGGAAGATGTCGTCAGGCACGCCTATATGAGCACACGGCGTGGCGTGTGCGATAGTGGTGTGGCGGCCATACACATGCACGCAGTCAGGTAGGTAGGTGCAAAGGCGCTGGCACGCGCTTGCACCGCGCCCGTGCATGCCCCCATGCTTGTGGTGCATGCAAACAAGGGTCATAGCAGTGTGCCGTGAGCGTGTAGCTCCTCGTGGAGAGGTGCATGGAGCGCCTCCGGATGACGCGGGCACCTGCAGGCGCCTGCACACAGATACATATCCAGGCAGGCATTGCGCCCCCCTCAATCACGCACTCACCCAGTCATGCCCCACCCACCTACCTGTGTTGATGCCCATGCGCACGCGCAGGCCTGAGATGACGGCCGGGCCCATGCCCTGCGTGGCGGCGCTGCCCAGCAGGTCGCCTACGTGTGCTGCTGCTGTGGCGGGGTGGTGCGCCAGCTCCGCCGGCCAGATGACATGCATCAGAGCCTCCTGGGCCTGCGTGTGTGCGTGTGTGGGGGGGCGTGGAGTTGGGGGAGGGGGGCGCGGCGTGACACACTCTCGTTATTGCGGAACATGCATAAGTGGGTGCCACATGTGGACATCACAGTATGCGCAGGCAAGCATCTGTTTAATCCATCAATGCTTGTAGGCAATGGAGTGTGATTAGGCTCTGCAGCGTGCGACAGCCAGCGCGCCCAGAAGGCCAGGCGACGCGCTCCTGCGCAGCCGCTGATAGCGTGCGTCTGGCGCACGCGAGCCACAGGGCGTGCCCCTGCGGCTGTGTGGTGCTAATCAACAGCCGCCAGGCCCACGGCCCGGCACCGGCAGCACGCACTGTGCGAGCGCGGGATCCTGCTGGTGGAAGGAAGGGCATGCATCTGCCACAAGCAAAGGCCTTGCTGCTGCTGCTGCTGCTGCTGCTGCTTGCGCCTCTGTTTCCGCGACTGCCTACAGTCCCAACTCTCAAGGTGTGGCTTCACATGCTGCCGCAGCTTCTGCCCGTGTCAGCTCCACGCTCCGCTGCCGCCATTGCAGCAGCGCCCGCTGGCGTCATTCTGACTGCCACAAGCGCAAATGAGGCTGCCCCCACCTTCTTCCCAGCGCTTAAGCACCACCAGCGCTTAAGCGTCAACGCCGCTGCACTACACTGAACCAGGAGCTTGTGGCCGGACCATCACATTCTGTGCGCCTCCAGACAGGACATCTGAGACACGCCTTTGCTCCCGCCACCCCTTCACCCACCCATTCATTGCATGCCGCAGCCATAACCTGCCTCAATACCCTGTGTGGTGTTCCTCGTGTGGGGATATCAGCGTGCAGCCCCCCCCCCCTCCCTCCCTCCCTCCCTCCCTTCAGCAGGGCAGGGAGTGGCCGTGCGGGCCTTGACTCCTCAGGCAGTCCAGGCAGCCGCTGACACCCACACAGCACTCAGCAGCACTCAGCAGCACTCAGCGGTGCCAGGCAGCGCTGACGCACCTTGAGGCAGAACTTGACGGCATCCACGGCGTCATGGAACGACAGCGTGAACGAGTCGCCCTCGTTGCGAATCTCATGCCCGCCAAACTCGTCCAGCAGCCCGCGCAGCGCGCTGTTGTGCACGTCGATGGCGCGGTCCATCACCTCGGGCGCCCACTCCCACAGCAGCGTCGAGTCGGCCACGTCCGTGAAGACCCACGTGACCATCACATCAGTGGGGTCCAGCACGCCGCGCCCGTTGTGCAGCACCACGCCCGGCGTGCCCGGCACCTTGCCGCGCTTGCGCTGCAGCTCCTCCTCCTTGCTGCGCACCAGGCGGTGCAGCGCGGCCTTGTACCTGCTCGTACGCGCACGCACGCAGGCGAGCAGGCGGGCGGTGATGCGCACGTTTGCAAACGCACGCTCGCTACGCCTGCTGCTGATGGCACCGTGCACGGCTGTACCTGCAAGCTTGATGTCCTCGACCAGCTGTGCATACCTGGCAGTGGTGGCCGCGTGGATGGGTGTGCAGTAGAAGGCGTGCTGCAGTAGGTCCTTCCTGACATAATGGCTTGCTTCGTTGGTGCATGCTGCGCATGCCGAACCTACCCACTTCCGTATGCACTGTGTCACTTGTGCCTCACACCGCTGATCTCCCCCAAGACACCTTGTGATATGCAATGAAGCCCCCAGACGCCCCCCCCGGAGGTCGCCATGCAGGTCGCCATGGGCAATGCATGAATCAAAAGAACACCAGGCTCAGCGGCATTTGGCCTTCCCATCCCCGCTCTGCTCCCACCTGAAAAAGATAAACAGTCCCAGCAGGACGATGGCCTGCGGCACAATCGCGACCACGATAATGGCCGTGACCAGGCCCTTGTTGCTGCCGCCCCCGCCGCTGCCCCCGCCGCCAGCCACGCACTGCACTGACGAACCCACCAGCTCCAGAGTGCTGCCCGTCGCTGTGCAGCTGCAGTTATAGAACAGCGTGAACGCGCCGTCACTGATGACGACCCCTGGCATTGGTGGTTCTGCGAAGGGCAGCGTCAGTCGCTGCTGCAGTGCTGCTGACATACCGTTCGTATAGCTCTGAAAGCTGACCAGCTGTGGCTGGGGGCACTGCAGGGTCGTGGTTGCGTTTGGGCTGAGCAGCGCGCTTGTGAAGGCCAGGGACGACGGGAGCACACACGAAGCACCGCTTGTGCGTGCGCCGCCACTCCCACTTGAGCTGTTCGCACCGCCTGATGTTGCTGCTGCTGTGCCACTGCTGCTGCTGGCCGCCCCTCCTGACGCTGCCGCACAGCCCGTGAGGGATGTGTTGGCAACGGACAGCCAGAGCAAGTGCGCAAGCGTAGCGAAACCAGTCGGAAGCAAGCCGGACAGCCCTGGGTTGTCCGCTAGTGCCAGAGCGGTTAGCTGCGGTAAGTCTGTGCCCAGCGAGGGTGGCAGCGTGCCCTGCAACCCAAACCCCTCAAGGCTGAGGGTTGCCACGGAGCGCAGCCCGTCGCAGTCCACCAGCGTCAACGGGGAGGTTGCACAACAGGTCACTCCATACCACCTGAACACAAGCAAATGTGCACTTTTGATCATCACGCTCTGGACCAGGGGCCTCATACCCTTCCCTGCCAGCGTGCGTGTTGGCGTGCACGCCGCAAGGGTGCAGTCGCCAAACATGCGGTAGGCATAGGTATGTGAACAGGCTGCACATAGGGCATGCAAATGCCTGCATCCCCAAAGACAAAGGATTATTGCTAACACCAGCGCGAGTTGTCTCGTTGCTAGCAGCCATGGCGGAACCTTTGTGACACATGGCTGATTGACTCGCGGCTGTAGGTTCGGTAACAAGCAGCACTGGAAACTCAAGCAGCAAAGGTTAACAGCAGTTCAAGAGCAATCCAAGGTTCACCTGCAATACGACGTGTTCGCTGTGGCCCAGGCTGTTGCTCGGGCGCTGGGCATGACACTGGTGTTGAAGGCAGAGACTTGCCATGAAGGACCGTTTGTAGCGCCATAAAGCTCCATCAGCGCCTGCCGCTGCACCGAATCGTCCAACGAAGCGTTGTCATAGAAGCTGCTGCTGGCAGCAAGCCGGCGGGTTCCTGCTTGCTGAGCTGGTCCCGCCTGCGAGCTGGTCGCGCCTGCGAGCTCCAGCTGCGGGACCCAAAGGTCCTGCGTCAAAGCCGATACAGGGAACAAGCATATCCATATCAACCCCGCCACGAGAATACGCGCTGCGAGAGCTGGCCCTGCCATTCGGGTTGACCGACTGGTTGGCAGAGGAATTTAGCCCACTGCACAGCAGGAGGAGAGCAAGCTCCTTCCTGCAAAGTGGAGCATGGCTTGACCCATGCCACTTCCCACCACTTCCCACCGCTGGCCCTGCGTTAGTCAAATGGGATGCGGCGTCAAGTGTGACCAGTCCGCCCCGATAAAAAGATGCAAGTGCGCCACTTTGGCTTAGCACTGAAAGCAAGGTGGGTGTTGTTAGATACAGGCGAAAACAGAACTCCTTAGACTATGAGCAAACGTCTGCTGGCACAATGGGCGAAGGAAGTTTGCGCACGTACCACGACATTCGCCATCAGTCCGCCGTCAACATCCCGAGGTTTGCACGCCTGGTCATAAAGGTGTTCGATCATGTGTGTGGGTGTAGTTTTATCCCATACAGGTGAACAGCCGTATGCTGCATCGCTTGTGCCTGCGTGCCCTGCCCGTCCTCAGTGCAAGCCTCAACGTATCTCTGCCTGCAGCTGGAAGGTTTCTTGCCGCCAGCGTCAACATGGCAGAGCCTAGCCCCAAGAAAGCCAAGCTTACATACGTACACAACCGGGAGGTCAGTCGCGCTGCGCAGTGCTGGGCATACGTCAATCACCAGTACTGAGTCCTACATGTCCTACATGCGCAACCCCTGCACTGTGCTATGCCGCACAGCACCCCTTCACCTTGAACAGTGTTGTTGGGTATGGCTGCAGAACTTCACGGAGGTCTATACAGTGCTCAGGGACGAGCTCATCAACGATGAGTGCCTTACGAAAGCCTCGGAGGGCCTGCAGACACAGGCAGCTCAGGACTGGTTCAAGGAGGTAAGCCTTTCAGCTGCTACTGCAGGTGAAGGTTCAACTTTCAACTATTATGATGATGCCAAGCCTGTGGCTTGCCAATTTGGTGCTGAAAGCGACCTTCGTGATCTGTTGAGTCAGGCACGCCGGCGGCGCCACCCAAGCAGCTTCTCTGTTCTGGTCGCGCTGATGCACCTGCATCTGACAGGTTAACGACTACAACGTTCCCGGTGGCAAGCTGAACAGGGGCATGGCTGTGTATGACGTCCTGGCAGCCATCAAAGGCGCCGAGGTGCGGGTTTGAATTCTCGAGATACATGTTCGGTCCTGGTGCTTTTCTCTCGTCTCCTAGACTGCACACACTGAAGCATGTTCTTTACATCGCCGATGCAGGGTCTTTCGGAGGAGGAGGTGTTCAAGGCAAACGCGTTGGGGTGGTGCATTGAGTGGGTAGGTTCGATGAAGGCAACCAGCAGGCGAATGGGCGCCCAAATATTGCGCGTTACGCTATGTAAAACTGACAATGAAAATCACAAAACACCGCCACTTGAGTTTCCGCTGGCATCCACGGTTTTTCCGCAGCGCACGTCCCCTTGCACCAGCGACCTTATCCTGTATTCGGACCTTGTGCGCTAGCTTCTGCGCCAAACCAGTTTGTGGATGAGCGCAATCGTGCTCTATGTGTCTGTTACTGTGGTGCTAGCTTCAAGCCTTCTTCCTGGTTGCGGACGACATCATGGATGGCAGCATCACCCGCCGAGGCCAGCCGTGCTGGTACAAGCAGCCCAAGGCAAGTGAAGCTGCAAGATAGACTCGTTTTCCTGTTGTACGTGTGCTCTTGAGCCCAGCTGAGCTTGCCGCCGCTGTCGTGCACAGCTGCATATGAAGGTGTTGTGCTTATTGACGCCAAACCACGCCAACCGCGTTTGTCACTGTTCGTTGGGGCTGGGTTGCAGGTGGGGATGGTAGCCTGCAACGACTACATCCTCCTGGAGTGCTGCATCTACCGCATCTTGCGCAAGCACTTCAAAGGCCACGCCGCATACGCGCAGCTGCTGGACCTCTTCCATGAGGTGCGCAGGGAGCTGCGCAGGACAAATTCAAATTCCGGGGCGATGAGAGTTGCAGCTGCGCCATGATGTGGAAAGCTGGATCGAGCTGATCGTGGCAGTCGCTGCCGTGTTGGCGACGGTGTGCATGCAACAGCAAGACCGCCAGCACTGATGTAGCATTGGACATGTGGCAAACTGGCAATGCTGTCTGCGAACCCATATGATCGATATGAGATCCATGATGTTCCCGTGCAGTGTATGGTCGATCCCAAATGCACTCTCAAACCAGCACTGATGTGGGTCATGCCCAGGCCGCCAGCACCTGCTCACACTGCAGTGCACACCCAGCAGCACGGGTGGAGCATGCCCCAACCTGCCACGACCGCGCCCGCTGGCCAACCTTAGGTGTGGTTTACATATGGTTGGGTTGGGGGTTGGGGTGGGGTGCTCGGCCCAACCCAACCCAACCCAACCCATTCACATATCAGGGTTGGGGGCCTGGGTTGGGTTGGCAGGGGCCAACCCCGGATCGTGTGGTGGTGGGGGGGGTCCGGGGTTGGAGAAAATAAAACTTTTGCGTAAACGATCCCGCACCCTCCCAAAGCCTATCTGACCCTTTTACGAGCTTGGGTTGGGGGCCCGTTGACCCCGTTAAGCACCGAGGCGACCAAGATGGTACATGCTGGGTACATGTCTAGGCCTCTAGGGAAAAACACTAGTGCCAGCTGCGGGGCCAAGGCAAGTAAGCAGTACAATTAGAAAGGTCTCCTTGTGGCCACGTCAGGTTGGGGTGTGTGCACCACTGCTGAAGTGCTTGCGAGTTTGCGGAGCCTTGGCTGACCCGAACCCAATGTGAACTGAAATTGCACGTTGGGTTGGGTTGGGCCAATCCAGCCCCCAACCCCCAACCCAACCCGCAACCCAACCCACCCCCCAACCCAACCATATGTAAACCGCCCCTTAACCTCAACCTCAATCTCCACCTCACCCTGTGTGCGGCGTGCAGGTGACGTTCCAGACCAGCCACGGGCAGCTGCTTGACCTCACCACGGCGCCCATCGGCAGCGTCGACCTCTCCAAATACACGCTCGACAACTACATGCGTATCGTTACGTACAAGACGGTGAGGAGGGGCCGGTGTGGAGGGGACATGGGCAGGGCAGGCCGCTGCATATGCGTATGTGTGTGTGTGCATGCGGGAGAAGGGAGGCCGGGGACGGGAGGGGGAGATAGACTGCGTACGGTATGGGAAGGGGGCGGGGCGGAGTGCAGGGCGGCAAGCTGCATTGGCGCCTAGAGGTGTGCAGCCAGCCGCAACCCCACTACCACCACCAGCACCGGGACCAGGACCATTGCCCCCACCAAGCCAGGCTGCGCCTGAAACCCGCAGACCTTGCCGGGAGCCACCCGGGCCGGCTGGCCGCAGCCCATGCTTTTGGCTGCTGCTTGGCGCTGCCATCCGCCCGGCCTGACGAGGCACGCTCACAGCAACCGCAGTAGCAGTGGTAGTAGGGCCGTAGGGGCCAGGCAGGTTGCACGGGCGCTCCCGGCATCACACTGTGGTAGCTCCTCTGATCCCCTGCCTGGTGGGCTTGGCGTAGTGATGTGTGCTGTGCGCTGTGCAGGCCTACTACTCGTTCTACCTGCCGGTGGCGTGCGGCATGGTTCTGGCCGGCATTGAGGCACCCGCAGCGTATGAGCTGGCGCAGAAGATTTGTGTGGAGATGGGGCAGTACTTCCAGGCGAGTGGCATGGGGCCGTACTGCGCAGTCAGTGGGGTGTGCAGGACTGCACATACCATCACATGTACGCATGGCAAGGTGTCGTGCGTTGTGCAGTTCTGTTGCACGAGAGGGCGGTGGTTTGCGTTGATCCTACAGCCTGCCTGGGGGGTTACTTGGCTGCACCACCACATGCACCACCTGCCGGCACAGCGTCCTTCTCTTGGCTGCGTGACATCACCTGCTGGGGCACTTGCTGGGCTGCACAGCGCCGGCTGCAGCGTGCAGTATTGGCCACCTGCAGACATCTACATACCAGCCTGGCCTCTGTCTGCTCCTCACTCATCTAATCGCACCCACATATGCCCGTACACCCCTCCGCCTGCCTGGGCCCCCACATCCCACTCCTCCCCCACCCGCTGGACACCACACACACCTCCATGCCTGCAGATCCAGGACGACTACCTGGACTGCTACGGCGACCCGGAGGTCATCGGCAAGGTGAGCGGTCGGTGTCGGTGTGTCACGCAGCACTGACCATGTGGCTCACCCGCTGAGCCGCAGCACCTGCCGCTGGAGCAAGCAGGCGGGCGTTGTCGCAGCAGCACTTATAAGCGAGAGGCAGGCCGCAGCTGGCGAGGACGCACCGTGCTGCGGTAGTGTGTCATATGTCATGCTGTACATGTGATCACTGATGGTGCGACCACTGCGCTGCTGCTGCGATGGTGGACGCCCTGACCGTGTGTGGCTTGCTTGGGGTGGCACAGGTCGGGACCGACATTGAGGACAACAAGTGCTCGTGGCTCATCTGTACCGCACTCAAGATCGCCAGCGAAGAGCAGCAGCAGGTCATCAAGGTGCGTAAGGATGACGCTGGCAACACAGACACCGCCAGCCAAGATGTGATGCACTGACGCCACCTGCCAGCCGGACACGTAGCGACGCAGGCGGAGGGAAGGGTGCAAGCAGGGGGCACGGCGGCCGACGCATGCCCACAGGCACGCAAGGCAGGCAGGCATCAGAGGCCCGCGCATGATGCCATGCAGGCCGCTCTGCAGTGGCAGCTCACGCTTGTGCAGCGGAGAGGCGCGACGCGCATGTCCGTGCAGGCACGTGCCTCTGCCAAGTTTCACATGGACATGCGCGGTGCGGTCCCCGGTCCCCTCACCTGTGTGTGCGAGGTCGTTCAAAAGGCAGGCAGCGTGAGCGGTGCGGCTCTCAGCCCTGCAGGCAGGCACGCTGCGCCGCCTCGCTTGCAAGCGCTGCCTCACCCCTTGATCCACGCCTGCGTCCATGCCCTGCTGCACCCCGCCCTGCCCACCGCACCGCATCGCGCACTGTGCAGGCGCACTATGGTCGCAAGGAGGAGGAGCATGTGGCGGCGATCAAGGCGCTGTACCGCGACCTGGACCTGGAGGCCAAGTTCAAGTATGTACACCAGCACACGCAGTACGCATACAGTACAGTACAGTACACGCATTGGCGCATGCACCTGGGTGTGGAGTGATGTTGAACAGAAGGCCCCCCGCGCATGCCACGTGCTTCACTTGACGTCATGACATGCGGTTGACGCCTGCCTTGCGCAGCGCTTGTGCACTGCTTGCAGCCACCCCCGTCATCACTGCCCTGGCCTATCCCTTCCGCCGTCCTCCCTCCTTCCCTCACTGGATGCGCCTGTGTGTCTCTGTGTGTGCCCCCGCAGGGCGTACGAGGCTGAGAGCTACGCACAGCTGAGCAGCACCATTGGTGAGCAGAGCCTGCTGCCCAAGGAGGTCTTCTCCGCGCTGCTGGCCAAGATCTACAGACGCAAGAAGTAAACCAGCCCAGCCCGCAAGGAACCTCTCGCGTCTGGCACCCTGCACACGACGTTCCTCACGGTCCATTCATGAGCTGGTCTCGTAATGCCAAGTGGTGGCGCCACAGGGTGAAGGAAGGTGTTGCGGGCGAACGTGCACTAGCGGGCGTTCCTGCACTAGTGTGGCCTATATTTCTGTGCGTTCTTGCAAAGTTCTTGCTGCATGATCAGCCGGCGTTGCATGATACACGCTTGCTTGCTTTGACCAAGCATGCCTGGTCATGGAGCGGACCCTCCTGTCTTGGCATTGGGATTGGGGTTGTGGGACGTGCACATGAGGTTGTTGCTCCTGCCTGGCCCAGATATTCTTAGCCATACAGGATGATGGCACAGCACAAGAGCTGCTGCTGCATGCACATGCAAGCCCGATGCTGCACACACACACATATCCTGTGGTGTACGTTGTGCGGTTCTGGTCACGTGACACACGGCCACATACCTCTTGCTGCCGTCGACCCTTGCTGGTTGGTTGTGTCTGCCCGGTGATGTGTTCCTGAGCGGCCAAGCGCGCCTGCGGGGCAAACCTGGCAGCACGTTGGGACGGCTTGCTTAGGCGTGGGCGGCTTTGATTTTTTTTCGTTGTCCATCGCTCCTGTCGGCTTGCGTCAGCCTCAGTCGCGCATGCATGTGGACGGCCGTGTGTGAGTGCCGCACTGCTGTGCTGCCACGACATTCGCGCACTGCTTGCGCAGTGCCATGCTCGCTCCCCCTCTCCCTCCCCCCTGCATCCTAGCCTTGTGTCGCCGCTTGTTCGCGCCGTGAAAGCGATTTTGAAACCCCACTAAGTTCTGCAGATACAACATGTTTCCGGACTTGCGCACTGGCGGCAAGGAGTTACCGCGATGAGGTATACTGTCACCGGACTGATGCCCGGGTGATGGGCTTCCTCGCAGCCGCGCTGTGCGTGCCACAGCACTTGCACCTGCCTCCCTGCTTACCGTGGCATGCCACTTTGCCAGTCCCATCAACTGGCATTGCCCCATCACGCTCTGTCGGTCTACGCGCGTGTCGCGCAAGACGCTATGCTTGCAACTTGATCGTTGCTGCCTGCACTGCCCGCTGCCTCGTTGGTCAGTCCCAGCAGCCTCCGTAGTCCTTCACTTGCCAGGTACGGGGCTTTGAATGGATGATGCTGTGTGTGTGTGTCAGCAAGGCAGTCGTTATGATCAAGGCAGGCAGGCGGGCAGGCGCTTACCTGCTGGCGCTGCACCCCACTGGGCATGCGGTATGGGCTGAGGCACAGCCGGGGGTTGTTGGGGCACTCTGCTGGGTTGGGTTGGGTTGGGCTACTTCCGCCTACACAATGCATTGGGCGGCAGCACTGAGCGTTTCTCTGTGGGTGTGATCGTCGTCAGCTTTGCCAGCAGTTGCCACCCGACCGATCCAATCCTACACAGCCGCGCAGATGTCACAGCACTGGAAGCGGTGGGGACACACCCCTGCATGAGGTGGACTTACTGCCCAAATCCGTAATGTTAACGACAAAGCTGGTGCAACCTACCCTGGGACCACAGCAACAGGCGTTGTTGAGTGCAAGGCGTCATGCAAAATGCCCGATTTGGGCACGTCAGCATGCATGAGAGCACGCCAGCCTGGGCAGCAGCGGCCATGCACATACCGTACATATGTCTGTCCGTGTGCCAGTCAGCATCTGGCGCAGAATGACAAGCTGTTTGCACCACGCTTTCACATACGCAGATAGGTCCTCCCCAGCGCTGATACTTGTGGCCTGCCTGCCAAAACCATGCTGCCAGGCAGAAGATGAGCGTCGACCGCCTGTACCCCAAAAGCAAGGCTCCTCGGCCGTGTCCTCGTCTCTGATTGCCACAGATAGCCGCCACGGATGTGGACAAAGTCGTGCGCCACAAGACAGCAAACAGTGCGCGGCACCGCAGTATCCTATGGTCCTGCGATTCCCGACACCCGTGTGCAAAGCAAAATTCAGGTATCTTGAGTGAATAGGCCTGCTGTAATGCCAAGGTGTTGTCTGCTTGCTGACGGTGCCTCAGGGGATGAACTTTCTTACGCTCGACGATTGGTGGGACGTGCGGTACGGTGAGGAAAGGTTGCACCACTGAGGCCCCCACTGCACTACTGTGGGCAGTGGTGTTTCCTTTGCCACACAGACCACAGCCATGCCTGCCGTGTGTTGTAGGACTTCATGCTGTGTGGGGGCACATCCCATTTTCGGCCATTCAAACCCTTCAACCCTACACCCCCCGAATTCTGCAAACGCAAGGGTAACATCGCGATGACTGGATAGACTTACCGCAGCTTGAAAATTGAGTTCGAGCGAGCTCGCTTTATGACCGACAGTCTCTCTTGCTAATCAAGCTCGGCTGCGCCTTTTTGCCTGGCGCGCCCTGGTTTGAGCCCTTCATCACGTCTATCTCCAGCTAGCAGGACTTGGCCCTCCACCAAGGCCTCAGTGACAGGCTGCACGCGCCTGCGGGTAGGGCCTTCGGAAATAACAGCTTTGCTTGAGTTCCAAAACCAGGTGAGTACCTGCTTGCTTCAGGTGCCTCAGGTTGTTTGGGCTGCACTAGGATGGGCGCTCGTCACCGGCATGAAGTCGATTGTGGCTTGCAGCCGCTGACAGAGGGCCAAACGCTTGTTGGAAACATCAGTGCCCAAATACGTCTGCATTGAGATAATATATTACAGTTGTGGATAGGAGGTGCTGTATGACTGCTGCAACCCTCATTGTGCTTGAAGCGCATCGTGTCCAACACGGGGGACAGGGTAATAACGCCTGCTTGCTCTGCACGGCTGTTTATGAAATGTTTGTAACAGACCGCTCATCGTCACTAGTGCAGTTCAAGCCTATTCGGCGTGTATTGGGCCGTGTCCACTGCCTTAATGTCTATTGCATAACATGACTCAGTTGAGAGCCTTTACAAACCTGCCTGAGCCGTTTTCTTACTGTGAGACCTGAACGTTTATGTTTGCTAACGCACGTGCAGTCGTAAAGAGAAAGCAGGGCTGCAACACCGCAAGCCAGCTGCTTTTGCGCAGCAATTGAAGCGCCGTACTACGCAACGTGTTCATCCCAGCCCAAACAGGTTGAAGGCGCAGCACAGATGCTCAAGTACCTCCTGGCTGCTCTACTGTTGCTAGCGGTCGCTGCATCCGCGGGCAATGTGCCAGAAGATGCGCGTTTTGAGGCGACGGGGGAAGACCTTGTGGTAACGCTGCTGCCCTCCGAATCTACCTACACAAACACCCTTTCGCTCTACACTGGATATATGACGGTGAGAGCACTGAATTCTACAGTTGCAGAATAGGACCGAGTGCCTACTATGTGGTAAGCATGCCCAACCGCTTGCTCGCAGCAGTGTTGCCAGTCACACTGCCGTGGTATTGATACTATATGTTTGGGCTGGAAAGTTTTTGGGGGCCTGTGGGGGCCTGTGTGTGTGGGCAGCTTGGAGTGAGCAAAGTATTATGAGTAAGCTTCTGGTGGACCGTTGGCCTACTCCCCACCTATACGTCAACCAAAGCGGAAAATTCATACTGCGGGTCACCAACACAGACTCTGTTTTAAGACAAGCCCCAAGTGGCACAGCTACGTGCACTGGCTGTGCCATGTGAATGGCGGGTGCTTGGCATTTCCAACTGCCTTTGTCACACTTAACAACTTGTGACCACAGTGTGCACAGTGTCACTGGCCCACAGCAGCAACCCACCCCTGTGGAATTCTATATGTTCGCTGTTGCCCCAGTATGGCACCTTCACGTAATCACGCCTCCCCTGTGCACACGTTCTCTTCCCCGCAGGACCTTGTCGCCAACCCCGTGCTGACCAATAAGCAGCACGACGGCCATCAGGTCCTGCTGGGCCGCCCGCAGCCGGGCAGTGAGATCGTCTTCGTCATGCACGTGCTGGAAGGCACGTACAAGCTCGTGTCCGGCCCTGGCAACAACAACCGGGAAACCGACAACCAAATACACGTGCGGATTGACCGCATGGATACCACCAACAGGTAAAGAAACGCTGCAGGACTACCCAACAACTGCGGATCCTGATACTGATGCTGTTACTGCTGCATGCATTCACATTTACAGTGGCTGCCAGGCACTTGCGTGCCGATGCTTTCCTGCTTTGACGTGCAGCAGACGTGTGCAGCGACTTACTTATGTTGGGCATGCACGCTATGCATGCAATGCATGGCGTGCAATGCATGCCATGTGATGGTCGCCTGTCATTTCATGTTGGCATGTTGCGCAATGCAAATGCAAACGCAGGTTCCGTATTGCGTTTGAGGACCGCCTGTTCAACCAGCCGGACACCATGGACAAGGACTACGATGACCTGGTGTTCATTGTGGAGGGGGTGCGCGTCGCAAACCCCACCTACTGAGCAATACAAGCACTGCGGTGCACACGTGCGCGCACATGTATGCTCGCCGGACTCTAGGGGCCGCGATGGCGGTACGCGCACACCCGCACGCACAGAGCTGCAACCTGATCGCCCGCTCAGGCGCACAGCCTGCTGTGCGGGCCTTGTGTACTTGCCTTGGCATCATTCCTTGTGTATTGGGGGACATGGAAGAAACGCGAACAAGCCAATAAGGAGGTGCACAAGCGGTGCTGAAATGCACGCACTGATCTGATGCACCTGGTTGCTAGCAACAATCTGATGTTCATTGTTGTTGTACCAATTAGTCATAATAAGCCACTGCAGCCACAGGGGACTCTGTCATTCTGTTATGCACTGGGAAGCTCTGGAATGCAGATCAGGGTAGATTGCGTGCGTTGCAGCGATGGCCTGACTTCCGATTCACTGTTGTGCACTGTGCACGTGATGACTGCAAGGCACGTTGGCACAATGGGCCATCACCTGCATGCCAACCTAAGTATGCTGGTCCCACACACATGACACACCACATCCGAGCCACGATCAATAAATTGCGGGAGACGAATCATGATGCTGCAGTGCCTGCCTTGCGGTATGCTTGCCTCCCTGACCGACACGACACAGCTGCATGCGGTTGTGAAGCTGTACACCATAGCCTGCATGTAGCCTCCCTCGACCACCCTATATGTTCCATACATGGTGCTTAGGCTGTTGTTTTGCACACGACTGTTCCAATGTAAGCAACTGCCAGCAGCACCAGGCAGCAGATGTGGGGGGCCATGCTGTAGCAGCAGGTGGGGTCGTGTGGCTGCCTCCCATTTGCGTTGAGCAGATGCCACTCCAGCGCCTGGGGGCCGCCACGGCAGCATCAGGCGTGCATCTATGCCATCAGCAACCTGGACTGCAGAACGCGTTGCGCGCATGTTGTGTTGGAATGCTGCTCAAGCACAGGCACAGACCAGATACTCCCGTCTTGCCAAGGACAGACGAAGCTACCGCTTGCAGATGGTGCGTTTAGTTCCATGGCGAATGATGACATAAAGCAAGGGGCAGGGATGCAGGTCAAGCACCCCCTGCGCTGTCCTGTCCTGTTTGGCATGTTCATTGAGATGCTGCCTGAATTTTTTACAGCCCTGCAGTCGCAAGGGAAGCTCGTGTTTGACGGCTGCCCAGACCTGGAGGGTATGGTGTTATTTTATATGCTATTTGCAGATGATCTGACGCTAATGTCTTCAAACCATAGTACCATGCAGAGCATGTTGCGCGCCCTGCACGAGTTTTGTGGGATTTTTGGTCTGG
>BDDA01000882.1:4838-14867 GCA_001662385.1 Chlamydomonas asymmetrica
CGCGCTGGCTGGCTTCTGCGGCGTGGACGACTCCCCGCACACCCACCCCGCTAGCGCGCTGCGCTGTGACGGCGTGGTGCGGCCCGGCATCACGGCCTCGCTGCTGGTGCTGGCGGATGCAGGCACCTACATGCTGCGCGAGGGCGATGCATTCTACCTCAAGACCATGCCGGGCGGCAGCGGCACAAGCGGCAGCAGCAGCAGCAGCGGTGGCGGTGGTGGTGGTTACTGCAGCATCGGCATCGGCAAGAAAGACACCACCGCCAGCGACGCTGACGGTGGTGAAGCTGACGCTGACGCTGACGCTGACGCTGACGCTGACGCTGACGCTGACGACAGTGAGGTTGACGCGCTGGACAAGAAGAAGCACCGCGTGCATGATGACGACATTGTGGCGTGCAGCGCGGTAAGGCGGTGGGGATGACAGGTCGGGGCGCACCTTTCCCCCTTTGGTGGTGCTTGGTAGTGGCAAAACCGTTCAGGGATAGCCTCAAGGGATACAGGGAGGGCAAGGGGTGTGCACCGGGGGCAGTTGGTGGCAGAACGTGAGGATGTGGGCACGCCTTGCATTGATTGTAGGTGCTTTATCATCTGTAGACCATGATGTCTGATCTTCCTACTGACCTGCGTAGCACCGGTTAGGTCAGTGGGTAGACCCGTGTGTGCATCGTCCACCAGCTTCGCCTCTCCCCCTACCCCTGCCGCTAGACCCCACACACACCCACCCATACACCCTCATGTGTCACATACCTGCCTGCAGGGCTCCATGTCCAAGGCGGCTCAGTTTGTTGCGGTGCTGGAGAGCTCAGTACGGCTGGTCGAGGACGATGATGACGATGAGGACGATGATGAGGCTGATGACGATGACGGCCAGGATGACTCACAGCAGGCTCTGTCCAAGCGGTCCGGCGGTGGTGCTAGCAGCCGCATCGTGTTGCGCTCTGTTGCTACCGGGCGTTACTGCCGCGTGCTGCGCGTATGCGGGCTGCTGGTGTGTGACCGCCGCCGCCCCTCACGCAGCGGCGTGCTGAGCGTCGGAACACAAGGTGAGGCCGGGCGCTGACTCTGGAGCCATATGTGTATTGTCGTTTGTGGCACACACATCAGTCCCCCTTCCGAAGGGAATTCAGGATTTAGCGTTCCCTAAACTCCAACCTAAATCCCTGCCCAAATCATGAACGGGCTAAACCCCATCCCTACATATGACATTCCCCACCTCAAACCTATCCCTCCCTCCCGTTTTTTGTACCCGATGCAGGCTGGGTTGCCACTGGCCTTGGCTGGGCCACATCCCTCAGCTCAGCCGCCACGCGCGACGCCGACGTACGTGCTGACACGCACACCGCCGTGCACCGCCATGCCGCTGTGCTTGGCGCTTCTGCCCGCGATGCCCCCGCCACCGCCACCGCCGGTGCCAAGGCTACGGCTGGAGACGTTTCAGGCGCTGCTGCCAGCGTTGGTGATGATGACTACCCCTATGGCCCAGGGGGTGGGGGTGACCACGGGGGTGGCGACTACCCCTACGGTCCCGGAGGGGGCGGCGGCGGCGATGACGGCCATAGCGGCCACGATCATGACCGCCACGACCATTATGGGCCTGGTGGCGGCGGCGACGGCGGCGGTCGCGGTGAGGGCGGGGACAGCGATGGCGGTGGCGGGGACGATCACCCATGGGGTCCGGGGGGCGGCGGGGGCAGCGGGGAGGACGAGAGCGGCAAATCGGGCGGTAAGCACCACCGACCGGACCAGGACGATGACGAGGACGACGACGGCTCCAAGAAGCTGCCGTTCAACACCGGATCAATCGTGTCGATCAAGGTGCGGGACGGGTGCTGAGAGAGCTGGCGAGGCCTGAGGGTGTTGTGTTTTGCGTCAGCATGCTGCGATGGCTGGCATGACAGGGGTTACGACATCCGTGGAGCTGACCCGCTTCAGTGTTCAAGCGCAATTGAAAACCCCATTACAACGCCCTGTGTGATCTCCCTATGATTTGCGCCTGATGCTGCACGCGTTATGTACAGGATGTAATTTGTGGAGCATGAGGCGTTCTGTACTCGTGTGTATGCCAGCTGTATGCCAGGGGCCTTAATGAGGGTGCGGCTCGTGATGGTTTGCTGCTGCTGCCCCCTGTGGCACGGATGCTGCTGCCTCATTTGCAGTCTGCCTGGCTGGGTGTGGCCTGCGACATCTACCAAGACAACCCCTGGCCTTGGGCCGAGGCGTCCGGCTCCGGAACCAACACGGAGACCAAGACCGCCGGCGGCAGCGCCGTCAGTGCTGACGACAATGGCAAGCACTCTCTGCGGTGGCCCCAGTTCACCGTCTTCTGCAACGTTACAGAGGATGATGATGATGACGACTCCCCGCCATACATGCCACATGACGACGACCAGCAGGGCGGCGGGCAGCAAGGCGGCGACAGCGGCGGCGGCTGGTGGCCTGGCGGCGGCGGTGGCGACGACAGCGGCAGTGGCTGGGGCGTTGCCAAGCCCCCCGCTGACAGCGTCCTTGCCTCGGCCCAGCAGCATCAGCACGCGAGCTGGCTGGCACGGCTGCGCTGCAGCTTCCACACGGCTCTGCACACCGTCACCGCCTGGTGGGAATCGACGCGCCCGTCCTCGCTGCCCAGGCCGCTGCTGCAGCGTGGTACCGATGCGGCGGAGCGCCAGGTTGGTAAGGGACGCGGCCGCGGCGGCGGCAGCGGTGGCGGTGGCGGCAGCGGCGGCAAGTGGGACCAGACAGGGTTTGTGCTGATGGGCACCGACTACCAGACGCCGGACATCAAAGAGCGGCGGCCCATCGTGATCAAGAACCAGCAGAGCCACAAGTTCTGCAGGTAGGGACTGAGTAGAGACCACGACAACGCGTACGGTATGCGTATTGATCCAACCGCCTGCAACATTCGCATTGGTGAAACACGCCGTCACCGGTGCATGCAACATGGCTAGATGTTTGGGCTGCCATACAATCAAATTTGTGATACTTTTCCAGGCCTTCCCTCCTTCCGGCAAAGTAAGCATTACCGATTGCGATGCTTGATTTGCCGGACGGCTGGAAGGCCTGGCAAAGGGATGAGTGTTGAGGCCTGTGACAAGGGCGGACGCGGACCTGCTCTATTATGGCATGCCTGGCTCAAATAGGTCTCGTACATGTGACAGCATGCATGCCTCAAGGCATGATCCGGCAGCCTTGCACTTACTACCATGCAGCGAGGGGCATTATGTTGTTAGTACTGGAGCACTTGCTTGCAGTGTTGCACTGGCGTGCCCCGTCCCTGCTGCTTGGGCTGCCGGCCTTCATCCTAAACCATGCCATGTGGTGATGGTTGTTGGTTGGCAGGCTCACAACCCACTCGGAGGCGGATTACGCCATTGTCTGCGACATGATGACCAGCGGGGGCACGCAGGGCGGCGGCGACGGGGACGGTGCCGACCAACACTTTGAGCTGGTGAGTGAGAGTGGAGGTGGTGGTGTAAACTGTACTGCCGATGCGGGTCAGCAGCAGCATAGCACCTGAGCATGCTCAAGCTACATCTCACGCCAACAACGGAGCCCAAGGGCACGCATGAGGGCACGCGTGTCGCGTTCATCCTGGCTGGGCCTCCGCTGATACTGCTGCAACGTACTGCATGTGCTGTTGTCAAGTACTTTGTTGTAGGCGACCCCCCCTACCTGCTCCACCATTCACACACCATACCATGCACACACCGCATGTCCCCATGGGAATTCACAGTGCATAGGCCCATGGACGCCTCTATCTGATGCACCACAATCACCGTGCATTGCTTGTTTTCTTGACTTGCAGGAGCTGGCGCCGGAGCACCTCGCTCGCCCTGCGCTGCAGCGCTGGCAGGCGCGCCTGCGCCTGCGCGCTGCCCGCGGTGACACCGCTGCCGCGCTCACGCTCGCTAACCTCCGCACCCCCCTCACCGCCGCCGCCGCTTCTGATGGTGGCGGCAACTACGGCCCTGGCGGCGGCAGCAGCGGCGGCGGCGACGACCACCCTTGGGGGCCCGGGGGCGGCGGCGATGGCCAAGGCGATGGCAGTCAGGACCAGGACGGCGGCGGCAGCTGGGGCCCGGGCGGTGGCGATGACGGCGCGGACGGCGGCGATGGCGATGGCGGTGGCAGCGGGTATGGCCCGCCCGGAGAGGGCGAGCCTATTGCGCTGCTCATCAGCGCGCCTTCCAACAGGGGCAGGTGAGGCTGCGAGCGAGGCGAGGACCACGACAATGGCGGCAGCACCGTAACAAGCCTGCACTGTTACATGGGATGTTGTTGAGCTGGGGAAAAAGAAAAGCCAGGGAGGGGAGGGCATGCGCCGCCTCCGGCTGGAGGCCTTGCTGCATGAACGCTCGCCCACGGGAGGGCTGCAACCGCTGTGATCCGCTGAACAACATCAAACGCAATACTGGCACTCACATGCTGTGAGCTGGTTTATTGCAAAAGCTTGCCTAACCAACCCTCATCAGCTCCGCTGCCACTGCAGCCTATCCCTCGCGCTGCGAGGCTGTTTTCTGTGGTTGTACTGAGTTTGTGTACTGTGGTTGTACCGCAGGTACTGCGGCCCGGACACACGTTTGGACCGCTTCGCGGCGCCGTTTGTGTGCAACACTCCGGAGCGCGACGTCAGCGAGCAGCACGTGTTCCTGGTGGCCGGCACGCAGGACCACCCCTCAGGCCCGCCCTACGCGGCGGCAGCGGATGCTGAGGAGGCCAACCACGCGCCTGCGGCGGCTGCCTAATATGCATTATGCATACTTTACACGGCTTGGGTCTTGTGTCTTGGTGCGGCACCTGGGGCTGTGACCCTGGCGCATGCAGGACCCGACCTCAGCAGATGCGCCTGACCCTTTGTTGCAAAGTGCGCTTGTTGCGCTGTTTGTTGAACAGGCTAAGGCAATGCTGCTCAATAATGCCGTAGGAGGAAAAGGCTTACCGGCCAGAAGCATCTGTGCATTTCAGCAGCTCTGGTTGAAGCCATTGGAATAAATTACTTGTACCACTCCCTTTGTCAGTACCTGTACTGCAGGGGGCTCATGTACCGCTTCCCCAAGAAGACTCCATCGCCCTGCATGATTGATTGATTGACTCAACACCCGGTGGCCTTGCAGGCCATTAGCGGTTGGGATGCATGATGCATGAATGCATGATGCATCTATTACCCGGACCGGCTGACGCATGAGGGATTCATCCACTACTTGTACTGGATGCCCTCCCAATCACGCCGTTGCTTATGTAGGTACTTACTAGTTAGCCTTATGTAGCCCTTCATTACACTTCCATCACCACGCTTTTTGTGCCTTACGTTGCATTCCGTCATGTGAACAATTGCCGCTTGGGCATGTGTTCTCGGCTTCCTGCTCCACTTTGCCCGGGCCCTGTCCCTGCTCTGCGCAAGTGTGACGTGGCAAGCGGAAACTAAGCACCGTGCCTGTCGGTGTGTGTGTGTGTACAAGAGCCCCGCCCAGCCCGGCAGCTCTATTGCATCGCCTAGTACAACTGGGTGGTCGATCGTGCTAGCTGCATGCGCGGCTGCGGTGTATGCCCTCACACACTCCGAGGGCACACACACGTCCACAAGCACGGTGCATATTCCTGTCGCGCACATCCTGCTGCATGCATCGTTGCATTCCTATTATTGGCTACCCTTCATTGTGCCATTCAGTGTGCCTCCCATGCCAAGCGGACCACCCACCAGCACCCATCCATCACACCTTACCAGTGGCCTTGCTGCTGGCCTTGTTGTTGTTGCTTGCTGCGCGGTGCGGTGCGGTGACTTCCACCGCCTCGTGCACACTCGGTTCTTGTTGGGCCTTTTGCCTGATCCGGTGTGCGATCAGCGGCTGCTACTGCTGGACTGGGCTCCATACATACGCCCATCACTGCCATCAGCAGCTCCGATCACCGCCGTCTGTTAGCCGGCTTTGCGCACCAGTGCCAGCGTGTAAAATACATGCCTGATAATCGTGTCCCCTGCGTAAGCGTGTATTTTACAGATGGTGATGTTGGACACACATGATCGTGGCGTTGATTCTGAACCGCAGCAGACCGCATGCCTTACAGGTACATGCATGCAGATGAGTGCAGCGTGGTGTCAACGCGGCAATGAGGCTTACTCACTCTCCAGCATGTTGCGTTGGCACCTGCATCAGACACACTCTTAGTGCGACGCCACGCCATGCCACGCCAATGCCAAGGGCTCAGGGGCTCAGGGGTAGCTGCTGCTGCTGCTGCTGCTGCCATAGAGCGGGAGTGTGAGAGAGAGGGAGATTACATCACCCGGACCAGTATAGCCAGAGGCTCAGACCGAGAGTGGCGTGGCGCCACTGCAGGCCACTGCATGACATGCATGCATGGAAGGCCCCATGCAGCCACAACATGAAGCCACGCAAATTCCCTGTATCGTCCCCCATGCTGTGCCTGGTCCCCCATGCTGTGCCTGCCAGCAGATCCTGTATGGGTCGGGCAGCCCAGCAGGTACCGCCGCTGCAACACTCGAGTAGCGCGGGGCATGGCTGGGTGTTACTCTGTGTGGCGCCAGCTGCCTGTACAGAACGGCAGTGCCTGCCGGTGTTTGTTATGTTATGTTACATCAGGAGCGTGTTGGCCACACGGCCCATGCTCGCCCCAGATGGGGACCAGGCAAGCAGAAGGGGGTCACCAAGCTATGCACATCGGGTGCAAGAGGGCCACAAGGGCTTAGTGCAGTACAACAGCATAAGCATCATGCATGGCCACAAGCGGCTGAGTGCAGCACATCGCAATCACCAGCAACAATGCATGACCACACGAGCTTAGTGTGGGGCATCCGCATCGTGCAGGGTTGCATAATACAGTTCATTGATGTACCTAGCAACCATGTGTCCATCTGAATGGTTCAACAACTCTTGCATCGCAGCATCCGCTTCATCGCGTTCAGCATCAAACGCGACGTTGGTAATGATGCTGGGGTGTTTGGTCCGTAGCTCAGAGTAGTGCGGGCATTCCAGCGCCACATGCAGTTCATCATGCAGTTCACCATGCAGTTCATCATGCAGTTCATCATGCAGTTCATCATGCAAGGGCTGTAACCCTGCCGGTGTTCCTCCTACTCACAGCATTGTTCCGTACACACCGCAAAATAGTATATATACAGTAATGAGTAACGCACTGGATTGCATTTTGATAAATGAATAGAGTTGTTCAGGTCACTGACCGAGGCTCAACCCACAGGCTGCCAGCAGCAGCAGACCAATGGTGCTGCAGGTGGTCATCTATCACACCGCACTGGCTTAGCAGGTGACGACGGTGTTCGCAGTAGGTGAGTGATGCACGAGCAGGGCAGGCAACACTTGCGAGCAGTACTTGCGCATTGTGCGCTGGACTGGCGAACCATCAATGCCCCACTGACAAGTAGTGCTCACAAGTGTGTAACGAACTTGCGGTATACATGCATGGCGCAATCAATCTGCGGTACTGGACCATTCCAGAGCAGCATGTGGCGGCACCAGCCAGCAGGCATGTGTGCAGGCTCCTACACCTGCCTGGTTGGGAACCCCTCAGGGACCTTGGTGCAGGGCCGCTTCGTCAGCAGGACGCTCGGCATCTAGGACGGGTGGGAGGTAACGATACACGATACGCCCATCACGCTTCTCGTTTAAGCGGACGATGAACGGCATGCGGTAGAGCGCATCCCTCACATGACAGTGCCATGCGAGGTAATGACCGGAGTGAGACAGAGACTCGCGCGTGCCCAGGTCGTTGCGGTACTCTGGGTTGGACTCAATCATGGCGCACACCTCAGCGTGGGTGCCCTGCGCCATGACGGCCGCACATCACAGGCCAGAATGGACAGCCTTAGACAGGGGACAACAGTGATGCCCTGGCAGCGCTTAGTTAAGTCCACCGCAACATGCACTTGCTTGTTGTAGTGTCATGCCGTCTGCTAAGGTTCGGTTCAGTTGGCACTCAACTACATTCTCCCCATGCCCAACCCAAACTTTCAGCTCCACCCAGCGACCCAAACCGTGAAAGCACACACAGTATGCCTCACCTCGCAGCCTGGCAGCTGCTGCAGAGCCCATTCCACTTTGTCGCGGGTTGGGATCATTGGGTGAAAGAACTGCCTCCGTGCCAAGCGGGTGGTCAACCCGTAAGCAACACGCTTGCGGATTATCACGAACCTCTTGGAAAGTTGGTCGCGCTGTGCCTGAGTCAGATGCTCCCCAATGCCTGAGCAATACAACAGGCATGGCAACAAGGTATTGCATGCGGCGCATGACCACCACCAGCCGCACAGACTACACATGGGCAAGTTGTCAGCTATGTGGCGGCAGAGTATGGATGCTTGAGCAGGGCAGTACGGGGCGCAGGCATGCAGCTGGCCGGCGTTGCACATTCAGCATCCAGGGGAGCCCTGCTGCAATCCCCTCGCCTCGGGAACACAGACCAGGTGCAACGTGTTCGTGTTGCCATGCGCAGTGGCGACACCATAGCACGGCAATCACCTGCTTCACGTGCCAAGACTTTGTAGTCAATGGCATCGTTTTTA
Organism: Chlamydomonas asymmetrica; assembly: GCA_001662385.1. Taxonomy (NCBI): domain Eukaryota; kingdom Viridiplantae; phylum Chlorophyta; class Chlorophyceae; order Chlamydomonadales; family Chlamydomonadaceae; genus Chlamydomonas; species Chlamydomonas asymmetrica. The sequence continues at coordinate 13,372 of BDDA01000882.1, forward strand.
CGCGTTGATTCCGCCATCGTCACCGCTGCCGCATACAGGCAATCCTCCTGTTCCTCCGAATATTTAGTATTGCAATCTCTGGAGGCAGCGCGACGGGCTGAAGTAGCACCAGCCTGAAGGCAGGAAATAGCATATTGCACATGGAACACTAACCGAACGCTGTTGCATGCGATCACTGCACCAGCATTATCATTTGCGATGTGTGTTAGTTATCACTGTTATGGTTGGCCCAATTGGCCAGGGGTGGGGGCAGTTCGGCCGACACGTTCCTCATTTGACAGGATATAACAATTCCGTAAATGCACGATGAGGACACAGCAGCCGTCACCTCCCAACCAGCGGTTGCTGGACAGCCCATACAGCCTCCTTGATCGCACCTGCGGTGCTGGCGGCGCGGTTTCACTGATCTGAAGCCGCCCAGCTGAGAAGTTCGGCAGCCCCTTTGCGACACGATTGCGGATCTTCAGAAACCATTTAACAAGCTTGTCACGCTGCGCGGGTGATATCAGCTCCCCAATGCCCGAACGCCAACCAAGACATCAAATGGTGCACCACACAACAGCGTGAAGCGTGAGTGACTCGGTGCAGTAGGGGAAGCGACAGGCCAATGCAAAGGCATGGGGTCACCAGTAACGGTGACATAGAGGAATACTTGAAGCAAGGCATCAAAGGCATTGATCGCAGGGGCAGTTGGGCCTGCCATGCAACACCACTACAGGTCACTGTATCGCAGGCACAAGTATCTATGGATGAAATGGCTGGCAACCTGTCAACGCTCCTCTCAGGGTGCTATACGTGCCCGCGCCTCTCTGCCGATGCATAGTAAAATGAGGTACGCATGTATCAGCGTGACCGTCACCTGCTTTGGTGGCCAGGGCGTCGTAGTCAAAGCCACGGGTGAAGGGGATGCCCAATTCTCTCATCTCCTCCGCTTCCGCATACAGGCACGCCTCCTGAGCCGCCGTGTACATCGCATTTGAACCTCGCTTGCTGCTGGCAGCAGGTGTATGGCGAGGGGCGGCATCATTATCGCCCTGGGAGCAGCAAAGAACCAGCCGGCTGTGCAGGTTAAGCTACTGATAGGTTGTTGCTGACGCATACACGCGCCGCTACACCGCCCCAAGCGCCGCCACTGCACAGGCACTGCAGGCAGAACACGTAATGATTAGTGCGCCAACCACCTGGTTGCGGCACTGCAGCAGGTGCACAATTCACAGAACAGCCAGGTTGGGTTGGGCTCCACACAGCAAGCCAGCAGGCACTCCAATACCATACATGCGTGCTTGCTTCGGTTATCCCAATATCCAGCATACTGGTACGTGACAAACTGACAATGGATGCCATCCACGCACACGCGCCGACGGGCCATCTCGCTTGCCTTGCAGCACAGCGTGTCGATCTGATCTGATTGGTTACAGTGTGGCGCCCTTGTTACCAAGAGCGGGAGACCTCCATGCAAGCATGCATGCACACATGGGAGCCCATGCCCAACGGGG
>BDDA01000883.1:4423-34251 GCA_001662385.1 Chlamydomonas asymmetrica
CGCGCTGCCCAGCCGCACCTCCCTCACCTGCACCTCCCCCTCCATGTACAACCTGGTGGCGGCCGAGTACTGGAACCTGCCCTCAGGCACATACACCATGCCCAACCTCATCACCTTCTCGGCGCCAGGTGAGGCAGCGTGCAACACATACGTGCACGCACGGCCATCCGGCAGCACAGCCTCAGGGATGTGTACCACTGTACCTTGAATGTCCTGCTGCTGCTGCTGCTGCTGTAACCTGTGAAGCATAGTGTACTGACCTCTGCCGTCTTCACTGCTGCTGCCGAATCCGCTGACCCACCTACTGGTATCAGCCGCTAAACCCTTCAAGCCAGCCTACAAACCTGAACCCTAAGCCTGGTGTTTTGGCACCTGTGTGTTGTACTGTGTGTCGCGCAGTGCTGCGCCGCCTGGAGTCCGGCGGCATCAATTACGTCAGCAACTGGCTGGGCGCAGGCAGCCCGGCGCCTGGCACCGTCAACCTAGACTTCTTTGGGGCGCGCTTCACCTTCTACGTGCAGGTGCGCGCGACTGCACATACGGGCGCAGACGCACGCCCCACCTCCCACCAGCCTAAACTGCTTGAACCCTTGCCACTGCCCTTGCCATCAGCCTTGCCACGCAGACCGTACACCTGATCAAAAAAAGCCTTGGAATGAGTTATGCTGTACGCATCAAAAGAACGTAATGCCAACAGATTATGCGCCTCATCCTTGGTATGCGAATGTGCCGACCGGCCTCTCCATCGCCCTGCCCTGAACTGCCTGCCGGTTGACGCCGGCGCCCCTCCCCCCCCTCACACACACCCCTACAGGTCCAGACCGGCGGCCAGTACACGTTCCGCTTCTCCTCCTGCGATGACGCCGCCGCGCTGTACGTGACGCCGCCGGGCTCAGGCGACGCCGACCGCGTGTGGGTGGGCAGCTGCGGCAGCGGCTACGGCCAGCCCTACATGGTCACCACGCTGGCGGCAGGTGAGCGGCGTGACGCCTGCTGCTGCTGCTGCTGCCGTCAGCCACTGCGTGTTGTGTACTGGTAGTGCTAGTATTGTGCACCCACAGTGGCAGGCGGCAGTGCACCAACGCCTCGCCTCACGCAGCGCCCTCCTAAACCCTAGACCCTAGACCCTAAACCCTAGACCCTAAACCCTGAACTGCTTGCGTGTGCCGCTCACCACACTGTCTGCAGGCTACAACAAGCTGCAGGTGACATATGCAGAGTACAGCGGCTGGGCGGGCGTGCAGCTCTCATGGGCCGCCGGCAACGTTACCTCGGGCCTGCAGGCGCTGCCCTGGTACGTCGTCTCGGGCCTGCCGGGCGGCGCCGGCGTGGCCGTCACCGCCGCCGTCAACGGCGTCCCCGCGCGCAGCAACTGCAGCACCACTAACATGGTCATCACCGACCCCTCCGCGCCCGCCATCGCCAACGAGCCCAAGTTTGTCAGCTTCGCGGCGCCGCTGTGCCCCTTCGTGTACTCCACCTATTCCACTCCCAACCTCCTGCCCGTACCGCCTTCCTCGCCGTACTACGCCGTGTCAGGCAGTACGAACCTGCTGGGCTACGGCCCGGCGGTACAGGACGGCAACACCAGCCCCAGCGGCAGCGTCAAGAACATCACAGTGTATGGCGCGTTCAAGACCACCAACCCCGGCGATATCTCGGTGACCATCAACGGCGAGGCGTGCGTGGTTGCGAACCTGACCACCGACTCGGACGGCCTGGGCGCGCTGACCTGCACGCCGCCCTACCTGCCCGCCGGCAGCTGGCCCCTGGCCCTCACCGTCGCCGGCATGGGCACCGCCCGCGCGCCGCTGGTTTCGGACGGTTCCGGAGCGCTCCCCGTGGTCCAGTACCGCCCCCGCTTCGACCGCGCGGCGGTTACGGCGCCCATCGCGGGTACTCCAGGATGGGTGCGCGGATCGCTGTACGGCGGTTTCGATCTGTCCTTTGACGGTATTGGATTCGTCCCCGGCTTCAACAGCTCCTCCTTGGCCCTCTCCGCTACCTTCGTGGTGACTGACGGATACGTCTTCAACAACGCCAGCGCCAACCCGCTGAGCACGGCTGACGTGCCGCTGACGGGCGTGTCTATGACCACCCGCAGCGCGGTCCTGCGCATGGGCCGCATGCCCAGCCAGACCCTCACGCCCTGGCCCTCGGCCAACCTGATGTGGCGCCTCACGCTCGCGCTGAACGTGCTCAACACCACCACCGGGAGCACGCTGGCCGGCTCGGGCGCTGCGCAATACGTGACGCTCTCCGCCGACCGCACGCCTGCGGTACAGGGCGCGGTCGTCGACAACTCCGCGGTCAACGGCACGCTCACAATCTCGTGGACAGTCGGCAGCACCGCCTCCGGCGCTCTGCCGCTGCCAGCCGGGTGGGCCACAGCCGCGGTCGCAGGTGGTGCCAGCCTGGCCACCGACGTCAAGCTCGCCACCGGCAACGTGCTCTTTGCCTGCGCCAACGCGACCATCCTGTCGCGCTCCGCGCCCGCTTCCTCTGGCAGCGTGTACACGGAGACGATGACCTGCACGCTGCCGGCCGCAGCGCTGCCGCTGCCGGCGTCGTCATACCGCCTGTGGCTCTGCGTGGCGCCGTTTGGCTGCGGCCTGCGTGAGGCGGCGCTTGTCTACACGCCCACCGCGACCGCGCTTGTCTCGCCGACGCCCGCCGAGGGATCGATGGCGGGCGGAGTGGTGGTCACCATCTCCGGCACCCGCTTCGCGTACAATTACAGCCAGGTCGCAGCACGCTTCGGCACGGCGCCGTGCGTGCCGCTGAGCGCGTCAACGTCGAGCAGCCTCGTATGCCGCACGAGCGCCACGCCGGCAGGCGCGGCTGACGGCGTGGCTCAGCCGCTGTTTATTACGCCCATTTCCGGCGCCCCGGAGGCCTCCTTCCCGGCCCTCACCTTCACGTATAAGGCGTCGCTGACGCCCAGCATCGTCAGCGTGTGGCCCACGAGGGGCACGACCGAGGGCGGCACGGTAATGCGGATCTTCGGGTCGGGCTTTGCGGCTGCCGAGTCGGCCATCAGCGTGGCGCTGGTGGCGCCGGGCAGCGGCGAGGCGGTGGCGGCGTGCGTGAACGTGACCAAGGTGTCGTCCACCAACCTCACCTGCGTCGTGGTCAAGCCGTTGACCAAGCTCTTCGGCCCTCTGGTGAGATTGGGTTTGCGCCTTTGCGCTCACCTGCATGCTGGTGGATCGGTGCAGATTTCTGTGATTGTTTGTGTGCGCTTGCATGGGTCTGATTTGCTCGCTCGTCTAATCTACTGCATGCGGTGATGCGGGCATGTGCGTGTGGTTACAGGATGTGGTGGTCAACATGGATGGCTACGGCAACGCCGCGCCCTCGCCGCCGGGCTCCCGCGTGACGTATGAGTTTGTGGACCTGTGGAGCCGCCAGTCCACCTGGGGAGGCGCTGACCCCCCGGTGGAGGGGGACAGCGTGTACATCCGTGCAGGTGCGTCTTCATCGGCAGCTGACCGGCCGATAGGTTGCATGGATAGAGGAGGCACGGGTGACACGCAGTGCATAGAGGGGTTCTGTATCCCACAACCGTCTCTGAGCGCGGGGCGAGGCGAGCATGCCGTCTTGGCCATGCAATGCAAGGCATGCTAATCGTCATGTCGTCCGAACGGCCCGCAACCCCCTGAGAGAGTCATGCTGACAGGTTTTTGCATGATGTGCTGTGGTATGTCCCAAACAGGCACCACCATTCTGCTGGATGTGGACACGCCGGTGCTGTACGCGCTGATCGTTGAGGGAAACCTCATCTTCGATCCCCAGGCCACAGGCCCGCTGCATCTGCAGGCCCACTACATCCTCATCCGCAACGGCGGCAACTTCAGCGTCGGCACCGCCGCCACGCCCTACCACGTCCCCGCCACCATCACGCTGCACGGCGCGCCCAACGCGCGAGAGCTGCCGCTGTACGGCGCCAAGAACTTCGCCGTGCGCGACGGCAACGTCATCCTGCACGGCCAGCACAAGGTGCCTACCTGGACGCAGCTCAATGCCACCGTGGACGTCAGCGCAACCTCCATCCGCGTCAACAGCTGGGTCAACTGGCTGCCGGGCGACACCATCGTCATCGCCTCCTCCTCATTCTTCGCCGAGGAGGTGGACGAGGTGCAGCTGGTGTCGGTCACCAACAACACTGACGGTACCGCCACGCTGGTATTGGCGGCCCCCCTGCAGTACACCCACCTGGGCGAGCGGTTCAGCCACGCGCAGGACCCCCTGGGTCTTATCATGGACATGCGTGCTGAGGTGGCGGTATTGGACCGCACCGTGGTCGTACAGGTGGGTGAATGTCAACCATCACTCTTTCCCTCAGGCCCCCCCCCTATGTGTACCTAACCCCTAGCCACACGCCAGTAGCTCTCGTGTCTCGACCCCTTCATGGCACATCCTAGTAGGTCATAACCCGACCATTTACAGGACCATTTACCTTGCTCCAATTTACGGTGCATTGCAGCAGTATTGTACTCATCTTGCATGCTGCTGTGTGTACATCTGCGTGTACTTCTGCATGTACTTCTGCGTGTACTGCAGGGTGACGCCACCTCCGCCGACAACATGTACGGCGCTCAGATCATGGTGAGCACGCCCAAGACCGCCGGCCGCGCGCGTGCTACCATCCAGTTTGACCACGTGGAGTTCCGCCAGATGGGCCAGGCCTTCCGACTGGGGCGCTACGCCATCCACTGGCACCTGCACGGCTTCCTCAACTACACCTCGCACGTGCGCGGCTGCTCCATCCACCACTCGTACAACCGCGCCTGCACCATCCACGGCTCGCACCAGGCGGTGCTGCAGGACACGGTCGCGTACAACATCATGGGCCACACCTTCTTCCTGGAGGTTGGTACTGCTGGTTGGCTGGCACCCGGAGTGTATTGCTGCTGTGGCATAATGTATGGGGCAGGGCATCCGAATGGATTGGCGCTAGGCGGGTGCAGTGGGGAGAGCAGGGGAGGGACGTCCAAGTGTACAACTGCAGCGCTGTTTAACCCGAGGCACAACGGTCTGAAGAGGCCCTAACGCCTACGCCCTGTAACCTTGATCATTAGCATTAGCAATCATTAGCAATTAATGGCATTACACGCACATGGCAAACCTGGAGGATGCGATGCCGGCATGGCTTGTTTGCTTATCTGTTGATCAACACACACGCCGGTGACTGCTGCTTGGCGCCTTTGCTGCTGCTGCCGTTGGTGGTGCGCAGGACGGCATCGAGACCTCCAACCTGATTGAGGGCAACCTCGGCATGTTCACGCGCGTCTCCAACGCGCTGCTCAACACCGACACCTCGCCGGCCACTTACTGGATCACCAACCCCAACAACACATTCAGGCACAACCACGCAGGAGGCAGCGCTGCCTACGGCTACTGTGAGTACCCGCCTACTGTGAACTCACGCTCACTCGCCCACTCGCACGCATGCGCGCTCAAAGTCCAGCACTCTACATAATGTGTGGTAACATGCACGCCCAGCAGGAGTACCTGCATGCATGCTCAGTCGGTGTGTGCGAGGCGGCATGAGCCCCGCGCCCCCGTGTGATCCCAGCCAGGGCAGGAGTGCTGGCAGTGGGTGCCTGCCAGCCTGCCTGCTTGTGTGAGCGGCCGTCACGGTCTGCTCCCTCTCGCTGCCATCCATGCATGCATGCAAACCCGCCTGAGTTCCCTTTCCCTCCCTTCCCCCGCTCCCCTCTACCCCCACAGGGGTTCGCCTGCTTGACAACCCGGAGGGCCCCAGCGCCACCCCCACAGTGTGCCCCAAGTTCACCCCACTGGGCGAGTTCTTCAACAACTCAGCGCACTCCAACATCTTCTACGGGTGAGAGCTGCGGCCCATGCAGTGGGGTAGCATGCATGCATGCAGCTGTATGCACTGCGCAGCAAGTTGAAGTGCGTACCGGCAGTAAATACCGGTATTAATCTTTGAAATCGTTGTACAGCTGGATCTTCATAGCCAAGGCCAACACCCTGCCCTCCGGATAAGGATCGATAAGGACTGATAGTTCTCAGTAGCGCACAGGAAGTTTACAGCTTAAGCTCTTGCTCCAAATCCACCACTGATGTGTGATCGCATGTGTATGCCATGCATCTTCACTCATCAATGCGTCATCCCTGCATTATCGTTTTAACGTGCAGGCTGCGCATTCACCCCGAGTACTACCCCCGCAACGACCCCTGCGCCGGCTTCAACTCCGGCAAGACCTTCGACCAGGTCCCGGCCGTCTTCCGCAACCTCAACTCGTACAAGAACGGTGTCAAGGGCGCCATCGCCACGCAGGTCGGCATGGTGCAGTTCGCAAACTTCACCATCGCCGACAACGGCGCCGGGCCCGTCATGCACGTGGTCAACGGTAAAGACAACGGCGGCGGCATCGAGTTCAGCTGGATCGTGGACGACCGAAACCGCGACCTCGATCAGGTGCAGCTGACCCAGATGGCGGGTGTGGTGAACGCGACGATCTTCGCCAACACGGCAGTGGGCATGCGAGGCACTGCGGCGCGCTGGCCGGCGGCGGGGCGCAAGATCACGGGCGTGATCACGCAGAGCCCGCCGCTGGGCGACCCGCACCACAGCGCGCTGCTCAGCCTGGTCAACGTCACCTTCGTCAACTACACGGGCGGCCAGTTCTACGCGCTCGAGTCCTGCGGCAAGGTGAGAGCAAGGGGGATTTTGCAGCCAAGGTCAGGGGTAAATTGCCAATGGTGTAGTTTGTGCTTGCTTGCCTGCATGCTTGCTGTGCCTTGCGTCGGTGTCCATTGCCGGCTATCCAGCCAGCTGCGTGTGATGAAGCCCTTCAGTCTAGGTAACCTGTACAACACCAACCCTCAAGCACTATATCCTACTGAGCCGCCCGTGCTGAGCACCGCCATCTGCCCCCGCCTGTGCCTGTGCGCGCGTGTGTGCGCAGTGCAAGACGTTCCAGGGCGGCGCCACCACCTTCACCGCCGGCCTGAAGTTCCTGCAGTACGCCGGCACCACCACCTACCCCGCACTCAGCGACTGGAGCTGGGGCCACCAGGGAGTGTACCTGGTGAGACACATGCATGGGCACTACACGTGCACTGCTGCGCTAGATGAGATGCTGCGCGTATGGATAGGCATGTGGGTAGGAACGGTAGACGGGCCTGAATCGCACCTTGACTATGTTCTGTAGCATGAAAAACACACAGTTGCTGCTTGGTGAGGATGATACTGACACCTGCCTCCACCAACCGTAATACCGCACCGCATGCAACCCAGCATGCAGCCTATATGAACTAGCATATGCGGCCAGTGCCAGGTGCCTGCTGCTCAAGCGTCAACCTCTCAGCCTTTCCGCCGCACCAACGCGCGCTGTGCTGCCTCCTACCACCCACCCACCTACCGCCACCTGACACTGTCTACCGCTATGCCCCCCCATCCCCCACAGGACACGGACGGCTCTCTGTTCAACCCCACCAACCTCCCCGCCACCATCACCGGCCCCGCCGCAGCGCAGGGCTGGGCCGCCACCTCCGGCGCCACCTGGCACTCCGCCGTTGAGTCCAAGCTCTTCGACCCGGCTGAGTGCGTCTACGTCAACGCCACCGCCGGCACGCGCACCTCCAACGCGGGCGCGTTCTGCTCGCCGGCGCTCACCTTCCGCCGCGTGATGCTCAACGAGCACGGCCCCGGTGCGCTGACCTTCAAGGACCTCAACCTGGTGTCGCTCACCACCAACCGCACCTCCGTGGTGCACTTTTCTAAGTACAATGAGATGGGCTACCAGTTCACCGTCGCCACCAGCCGCAACTACTGGGTGCACTGGGACATGCCCTTCCGGCTGGACCCCGAGACCTATAAGTTCCACAAGATGGACCTGATGAGCCCTGTAAAGAATGTGAGGGTCAGCACCAAGCACATACAGGTGAAGGACCACTTCTATGTCAACTACGACGCGTCGTTGGGCCTCGACGCGATGCCCAACGCGACCTCGCCGCACGGCGCCAACTTTTACAACAAGACGCTCGTGGACAACAGCTGGTGGTGGGGCAACAACTCCTACCAGGACACGCTCTTCACCACGCACCAGCGCGGAGAGCGCGACGACACGCTGCGCGTGACGTCGTACGCCTGCCCCGACACGGGCTGCACCAACGTGCCCACCACGGTCGTGGACGTGCGCGCAGGGCTGCTGCTGTGGTCGGACCCCGCCACGTGGAAGCGCGCGGACAACAGCACGCCGCGTGCGGGGGAGAACGTGACGGTGCCTTACGGCTGGAACCTAGTGCTGGATGTGTCCACACCCATCCTGTCGGTGCTGGTCATCCAGGTGAGCCAGTCCAGCCAGCGAGTTGGCATGATATGAGCTGAAGCAGCGGCTCAATGCACTGCATTGACAGTGCGCGGGATTCAGTGGGCTGAGGATTAGGCCACAGGGCTGGTACGTGCCAGCGAGCTGTAGTGATGTGGTGATATTGAATGAAGGGGCAGGTCAACGCACTGGCTATACTGGTCCTGGTGATGTAATCTCTCTCTCTCTCACTGCATTGATGGTTCACTGCCTGGCCGCTCCTCGCGTTGCTGCTGCTGTGGTTGACCTAACGGATGCACACGCACGCTAGCACGCTAGCACGCTCACGTGTGTCGCCGACCACCATGTGTGATACGCGTGTGCCTGCGCAGGGCAACGTGACGTTTGACCCCACGCGCGATGTCACGCTGCGCGCCACCTACGTCATCGTCATGGGCCAGGGCCGCCTGGCCGCCGGCTCCGACACGCTGCCCCACCCCTCCCTGGCGCGCATCGTGCTCAACGGCACCCGCCAGACCCCCGACTACGCCATCAACAACAACCTCAACCTGGGCTCCAAGGTGCTGGCGGCGATCCAGGGAGGCGTGATTGACCTGCACGGTCTGCCGGTGGTCAAGCGCTGGACGCGCCTGGCGGCGCCGGCGGTGGCGGGCGCCACCACCATCCGCATCGCCGAGGCCAACCTGGGCTGGCGCGTGAGCCTCACCAACTACACACAGGTGCGGCACGCTGGGCGCAGGGCTGCGTGGATCAGTGTGGTTTTCCGGTTTCAGGGCTGCTGAATGCTTACGTGGATGGTTTCTCGTTACGCTTGGGGCCTCTGATGATGCATGAGGAACTGGGTTGGCAGTGCTAATGCTCACGCTGATTTTCCCATGCACACGGTATCAGCATGAGGTGATGCTCCGCTGCGCTGCTCAACCAGGCTCACAAGAGCCATGCATGATGCCATCACATGTGTATCACACATTCACTACGCGCTGGCTGGAGGGTCCCTCTCCACTGCAGCCTGACCCCATTTTCTGTGCGCCGCATGCAGGTGATGATCACCTCCACCAGCTACAGCTGGAAGCAGACGGAGATCCGCAACATCATCGGCATCAGCGACAACGGCACCACGCTGACGCTGGACCAGCCGCTCGCGTACGGGCACGGTGCCACCATTGCCGCGTATGCCAGTGAGTAGCACCGTAGTAGAGCCTCCATGGTGAAAGGGGCGTGTGTTGCCCCAGACCCTAGATTAGTTTGCCCTTGCTAGTGCCTGAGATACTTTGATCATCCGATGCTTCACAATTGGATGGTGCTAAAATGTAAAAGGCAAGCTCCTGCCTGCCTGATTCGTTTTTCCGACTGACCGTCGTGCTGTGCTTGGTGCTGTGTGCTGCTGCGCTGCTGCAGACGCAGTGCCGGTGGACATGCGCTCCGAGGTGGCCTTCCTCTCCTCCAACGTGCAGGTCACCGCTGCGGACGGCCCGCTCACCCACACCTACGGCGTCGGCGAGATGTTCGGCGCGCGCGTGCTCGCCAACGGCAACGCCACGCTGCGCATCAGCCACGCCGCCCTCACCTACTGCGGCCAGGGCGGCCTGGACGGCCGCGCCTGCGTGCTGTTTGATGACATGGCATCCGTCAAGGCGCTGGACGCGGCCAGCGGGACCGTCGCGATCCTGCCCAACCCCTCGTTCCTGCGCGGCAGCGTGGCGCTGTGGGGCATGAACAGCGACGTGCAGCTGCTCAAGGGCGCGAGCGGCGCCGGGCAGGGCGTGACGGTGGCGGGCAACGTGCTGTACGAGGCGTACGACATCTCCTCCGTCTACGTCACCAGCAAGTAAGTGGACGGGGCGAGAGAAAAGTCTCGATTGCATGCAGTTCTGCTATACATTATTGTATATGATTGTGTGACTGTGGTGGCCTTTGCTAGCATGCAATTTGGATCGATCGATGATCTCTTGTTTTGTGGCTTGCCTTGGCCTGTTTTCGTCTGCAGGAACAACGTCCTGCGCGGCAACCTCGTGGTTGGCATGATCAAGGACATGGAGGGCAAGAGCGGCTTCGACCTCTACCTGCCAGCCGGCTTTGAGGTACGCGTGTGTGCTCTGTTTAGTGCACTCTATTTCGAAATGAGGGTGACCCTCGCCACCATGGTCTAAACCCTAAACCCTAAAACCCTACACCTGCTTGCATGGACTTGGGAAGAGGCCCGGCAGCGCCTACCTGTGCTGGTGCCGTCCTGGCGGACTCCCAAGCAGGCCATGCACAATTCAGGCCACTGGGCGCGACCCCAGCAGCTTCCCCTGCATGCATGTGTGGGATGTCCTTGTAAACACCAATGAAACTGATCAGCGATTGTCCTTGGCCTGGTGCAGGTTGAGGAGCCGGCGAACATCATCGAGGGCAACGTGGTGGCCGGCAGCGAGCGCCTGGGATTCAAGTACTACGGCCTGCCCTGCGGCAAGAACACCGCGCCGCTCGCCGGCGCGTCGTTCGCCGACAACACCGCGCACTCGTGCCTGGTGGGCCTCGTGCTGTGGTCCAGCCCCCAGAGCTCGGCCGACACCTGCACGCGCCTCGCCAACTTCACCACCTACTCCAACTGGGACTTCGGCATCATCTCCGTGCGCGGCATCGACACCGACGTGGTGATGGAGAACGTCAACGTGCTCGACTCCAAGCACGACGGCGTGCTCATTCTCGTCGCCGCCGGCATGCTGGACAAGCGCGCGGTGTCCTGGCGCGGCGGGCTGCTCGTCGGCCAGTCCTCCTCTGACGTCTGCGCCTACTGCCCGAGCCTCACGGAGGCGGGATGCCACCCGAAGCTCTCAAAAGTGTCGTACAACCGCGCGCTGCCGTTCTCGCCCTCTGTGGGCCTGCGCTCGGCATCGTTTGCGCTGGAGTGGACGGTCGGGCCGGAGCACAAGCCCTGGGACGCGCAGCACGGCTACAACATGGTCCACGGCCGCATGGACGTGTCCGGCGTCACGATCGCGGGCTTCTACGGCCCGGGCGGCTGCCAGCCGGGCAGCTACGCGCTGGCCAACCACGTGAAGTCAACCGACGCGTTCCACCCGCACTTCTTCTCCAACATGACGGTCGTGTCCGTGTCCACCGGGTGGGTGCCAGCGGTTGTTGATGAGCAATGAGGGCCTGAGTAGTTAGTAAGCTGCCTTTCTGTGAACTACTGGGAGCTAGCTAGGTGTGAACACGTGTCCCCTCATGCGTTTAGCTAGCGCACAACAGTAATTGTGCTGCATGCATGCACCCCAAGCAGCTGCAAGCATGCAAACCCAAGGCTTGCCTCAATTCCACTCATGCTCCCACACTCAATCGTTCCTGACAACAAAACCCCACCTGACACGTGCACCCCTTACCTACCACCCACAGGGCCAGCCAGGGCATGTTCATGCTGACGGGCCCGCCTTCCGAGTGGCGCAACGAGGCCGACTGCGGCGTGGCGGAGTTCAAGGTGCCCGGCGGCGGCCCCACCATCCCCCTCAACTGCGCCGGCCCCAACCACGCCCACTTCCGCGACCTTGACGGCACCCTGCTGGGCGGCACCGCACCCTCCGCCGCCTCGGCGGGCCACATGCACGGCGACTACGCTGCGCGGCGCCTGATGCCCTACGACCAGGGCACGCCCGTCACGCCTGGGCCCTGCACCTACTCGTCAGTGCTGCAGGCCTACACCTGCGCCCTCAACTCGTCGCTGTATTACGCGGAGCCTGGCCTGCTGGCGGGCTACAAGCCCGTGCCCACGCCCAAGTATGGTATCTTTGGCGACCCGCAGCTGTTTGTGCTTGAGAGCCGCGACCTCGACAGCGAGGACCGCAACTTCAGCCCCGTGTTCTTCAACGTCAGCGGCGTCATCGACATGGCCATCGCGGCGCAGGACCAGGGCTGGTGCTTTGCCTACACCTGCCAGAAGCGCCTCTCCACCTTCTGGACGTACGTGCCTACGTGGCACGAGGCGCGCATCAACTTCACAGGCACGCCCGCCCAGATCTTCAGGTGCGTACCGCGCGTGCGCTGCTGCTGCACTGGGCAGCATCCATTGGGGCCTGCATGGGGGCCTGCCAGGGCTGTGCCTGCTGCGGCCTAGCCAGGGGGAGGAGGAGGAGGAGGCCTTGCCGTGTCGTGTTGGTACACACAGAGGGGCGGAGCGAGCGTGTGCGCGCTGCCACACCAGCTGATTCGGTGTTAACAGTGTCAGGTCGTGTAGGGGCATGGAGTACCGTCATCTTTTCTCATCACAGTCCCACCCTCATTCAACCCTCCAAAAACTGCGTTGATCACACCTGCAGGGTGTGGCTGCCCTATGCCAACCCCAACGACGAGGTCGTGGCCATCATCAACTACCTCTACACCCCCAACCGCCGCTTTGTGTGGATGGCCGACACGGGCCGCATCGCGCCGCTGTCCGCGCCGCCCAAGCTGGGCGACGGCTCCGGCCACGGCGACTACTTCTGGGACCAGGACAACACGCTGATGTACGTCAAGATCAAGGGCGGACGCAGCCTGGAGATCCGTACTGAGATGGCCGTACTGGTGAGTGCGGAATTGCTCGAACCCTGTGTGCGGGCTTACCGCACAGACCTGGCAAAGCAGCAGAGCAACCAGTCATAGTACCTACCAGTATTGCAGTGCAACCGCATGCAAATCCCATATGTTCATGTGTCCCATGTATATGCTTGTTGTATGTTTCCCACACCTCTGACAACTGACTCGCTCCCGACCTCCCTGGGCGTTGTGCACACGCGCAGGTGAGCCAGAAGCTCGCGGTGAGCTTCAACGACTTCTACGACTCCGGAACCGACAAGATCTTCCTCCGAAACCTGGCCGCGGTGCTGGGCATCGACCTGGACCGCCTGCGCATCACCAACGTCGTGGCGGACACCGCCGCTACCACGGGCGCCGGCCGCCACCGCATGCTGCTGCAGACCTCCACCCCCAGCATCAGCATCCAGTACATGATCTCGGCCGGCAACACCACCGGCAGCGACCCGGTTCCGGAGCTGACGATCACGGTGGGCGGCGGTCTCGATGCTGAGTCAGCCGCGGTGTACAAGGCGCAGGTGGACCAGCTGGTCGCGGATCAGCTGGCGGCGGCCGGCATTACTAATGCCAGCGACCCGCGCGCCGCCGCCATCATCGGCAACGTCACCGCCACCTTCCAGGCCGGCGTCAACGCGCAGCTGGCCGCCTCGGGTGTGCCCGTCGTCACCGCCGCGCCGACGCCCGCGCCGACGCCTTCCGCGCCCGCGCCCACCACCGCTCCCGGCACCTCGGTCCCCTCGCTCACCGACGTCCTCACGCAGCTGGTCACGCTGCTGAGCAATGCCACCGCCATGAGCTCCGAGCTCAACGTGACAGTCATCCAGACGCAGCCGTCGTTCGCGCTAGCAGGCGTGCCATCCGGCTCCACCACCACCACCGCCATTGACCCTAACCTTGCGAGCCTGTTGAGGGCCTTCTCCCCGCCCACTTCGTCAGCCCCTACCGCGCCCGCCCCCTCGACGCCCTCAGGTGGCGTGCCGACGCCCGCACCCGCTGACCCCGTGGCCACACCCACGCCCTCCACGCCCGCGCCCACGACGGCGCCGGCGAGCGGCGGCGGTGTGAACGTGGCGGCGGTGGCCGGCGGCGTGGTGGCGGGCGCGGGCGTGGTCGCACTTGTCGCCGTCGGCGCGTTCATGGTCATGCGCAGGAAGCGCGCGCGCGAGGCGTCTGCCGCCGGCGCCGCCGCAGGGGATGCCGCCGGCCGCGACTTCTTCGGCCAGCGCCAGAGCGCGGTCGCAGACGAGGCGTCTCTGGCTGCGGTTGGCGCCGTCGCCACCATCGGCGCCGCCGGGGCGTTCTTCCGCAAGCCCAGCGGCCAGCCGGGCGACCCTGACGGCGTGACCATGACAGAGCAGTCGATCTCCGGCGCGCCTGGCGGCGCCGTGACGCCCTCGCGCGTGGGACTGAGCGTGCCCGGCATGGACAACCAGGTATCTGGGGGCATGGTGACGCCCAGCGGCCTCTCCACCAACCTGCGCCCCGTCAGCCCCGGACCCGCGTTCGGCGCTTTCAACCCCGCGTACGTCGCCCCCGGCGCGGCCCTCGCCGCCGCGAGCGCTTCTGCCGGCGGCCGCCCCAGCAGCGGCGGCGCCGGCAACGCCGCACGGTCGTCCACCAACGGCCAGCCCTGGCCGGCGCTGAGCGCCAATGGCACCGCGGCGGGCGCCGCCGCCGCCGGCACGCGGGGCCCCATGCTGGCTGCAGCGGGCATCGCGCTGCCCACCGGCCTGCGTGCGCCCCGCCTGGACACCTCTGGCACCACCCCCTCCGGCATCTCCATGACAGCCGGCGGCTCTCCCGGCGGCGGCATCGGCGGCGGCGCGCGCGTGCACCCCGCCCCCAGCCCCGGCCGCACCTCCCCGGTCGCCAACGGCGCGTCCAGCCCAGTCGACCGCTCCATGCCGCTCGTCTCCGCCAACGGCTCCACCACCTCCACCACGTCCAACCTGCTGACGCCGCTGCCGGCGATCGTGCCGCCGCGCGGCGCAGCAGCGGCGGCGCGCGGCGGGGACATTGCGGGGAGCGGCTCGCGCTCCGCGACCACCACCGCGGCGCTGTCTGCGGCGGCCGCCGCCGCCACGGCCGGCCCCGGCATGACCTCGGGCGCCGCCCTGGAGCACTCGGACTCGCTGTCTCGCAGGTCCGCGCCGCTACAGCAGGGCGCGGGCGCGGACGCCGCGCCGGCGCGCCCGCATCCCGCCGCCGCCGCTGCGCCTGTGGGCGTGCCGATGGGCCTGCCGGGCTGCGCGGAGGAGCTCACGGTGTCGCCCTCGTTCAACCGGGTGGCTGCGACGGCGAACGCCGCCGCGGCCATGGCGGCTGCGGGGATGCCTGCAATGACGTCCGGCGTTGAGCAGCATGTTCCCCCCAAGTATTAAATTTGAAAGGTATCAAGGTTGGCCAGTTTCATCCGCAGATGCGGGGGCTGGCTGAGGCAACAGGATGATGTGTTTTGGAGCTCTCCCACGATCGGCAATGTCCTACGGTGGACCAAACTGTGTGTTGCATGATTGATGTAGTGGAACCAGGCGCATGCCCTCACACCCAGAAACACTGCCAAGTACATATGATCCCCTCAAGGCAAGCATGATGATATTGGAAGAAGCACCACCAAGCTCCAACAAGAATGCAGACAGCGATGGCGGAGGGTTTGCGTGGTGGTGCGGATGTGCGTGTCATCGCTGCAACCGCGATATGCACAGCCATTGTGGCCTCCCTTGGTCATCTGCAATGAAGACAGCACTCGCTGCGCTGGATACTACCGCCACCTGTGGTTACCGTAATGATGTCGCTTTCTTTGTTGCCGCGCCATCTGCCATTCATCCACGCTCTTGCTCGTGCGGCAACTCCGACGAGCCATAATGTGAGCGCGCTTGCTAGTGATGCTGCGTGTTTGATCCAGGTCTTGATCCATGCCTCGTGTATGTGCTGTGCGCCGTTATTTCATCCGTGTAGCAGCCAGCTGTGCATGGGAGCAACCTCTCCCATGCACACGCATTCATCCTCCTGTTGTTGCTCGGGCGCTCAGCGCTATATGCCATACTGATAGTCCTCCCCTTCATGCCCACCATGCAATGCATGGGAACCCCTTCATTGTGATAATTCGATAACCCACAACCAAGCATGCAAACCCGACACTCTGCATGTACTTACCTGTTGTTGCTTCTTGACAGCTTCCTGCGTACATGTCTGCGTGCGTGCGTAGCTCCCGAGCGCCCCCCCCCCCCGCCGGCACATACATATCGCATGCCAAAGCGGCGGGGCGGGCGCACGACAATCAATGTACCCTCACTGGCTTGCTGGCTTGCTGGCCTGCTGGCTTATACAACACTACGTACACAAGCACTTTTGCCCTTTTGAGTATTGCCTGCTGGTGCAACATACACAGCCAAGACACAGCGTAGCTCTCTTCTGGAGCGCGTGACCTGCTGCTGCATTGTTGTATGTGTGAGAATTCATGGGGTCGCACCATTCATGCTTTGCTGTCACGCGTGCCAATACCGATCCGGCATCCTTCCTGCCTGGCAACCGTGCTTTGTTGCTTCCTCGCATGCGTGTATCACTTAACGGTACACACCAGATGCCAGGGCCAAGCTAGGCAGCGGTACCACCTCGCTTGTATGTGCCTCCTTTCAAGCCTCTTCCAATTTCCCTCAATAAGAATGTTTTCCTCCCACCCTCTCCGCCTCCCCTCCTCCCTCCCCCTTTCCATCCTGAGTTGACATTTAGTAGCTGCCCACTAGTTCCCTCTGTTCGTCAGACGACGGATGTATACGATACACGGTCACTTGACCCCACCTAATAGCGACGGCAAGGGCGTTCCCGCCTGCGCGGCACTTTGGACTGACGGCGCTCTGCATGTGCAGCTGATCAGGCATGCACCATGCGCTACAGGTGCCCTTCATGTACAGCTGGCGGCAGCCTGATGTACGTACATACCACACCGCGGTACGGCATGTCCCGCATGTCTGTCCCGCACATCAGGACCCAGATGACCATGTGTGCGTGATGAGGGAGATGGAGGCTGGTCATGATCTGACTTGCTCTCAAAGAGCTTTGATCATCAGCCTCCAAGCACCACCTGCCCCGCGTAATACAGAGCATTCATCTTTAGCCATAATAATCTGGAGTCTGGACACGCTTTCAGTCACACCTTCTGTCGACCTGTACGGCCACGACGCATGTGGTGCACACGGTGTAATCCGTCGACTTATGCCCCTCACTCGTTTGGTCTTGCGCTGGAGCGCTGAACCACGGCAACAGCAATCTGGCAATGCAGCAACAGGGGCATAGACCCAGGCAGGCATCAGCAGCCAGCTGTTCTACCCAGCTGTGGCAAACGGCCTCGTGTGCATCGCCCTCTTGCCCTGCTCCCAGCCAGCAGCAGCAGCAGCAGCCCGATCAGTTGCAGGCCGAGACAAAGCAGGAACGCAGAGAGGCCCGTGTGCAAGTCTGCTGGTGCACAAGGTGGGATCTGGTACACTCGCGTTTTGCGTTTTACGTGGTGGACCGCAGCGGCTGCATTCACATCCGGTGCACGCATCACACCAGGCATGCGCTTGACGCCGGAACCTGCCGCGGCAGCGCTGCCCGCCGTTACGTGTGTTCTGGCAGCGCCAGCAGCAGGCAGGCAAGCACGCACATCGCGACTCTGCGGTCCTGCGCCCTCACACTGCCTGCCGCAGGGAGGCACAATGCACTTGCAGTACTGGGAGGGGCAATACAGCAGTGCAGAGGCCTGCCTGGCGGAGGCGGATACCGCGAGGAGGGGAGGAGCGAGACGGCGAGAGGGAGGGAGAGAGGAGCGCTACGGCTGTTCGGCTGACTTAACAGACTGGGGGGCAGGAGTGCACTGCAATGGGAGCAGCACAGGTTACAGGTTTGGTAATCGCGACGAATCAAGCAGCTGATACGCGTAAGCGTCCATCGTACAGCACAATGCTCAGGAGGTTGTGGTGCGGCCTCCTGGGGCGTGGTGTGCGCCATGGCATGCATGCCACGTGGGTGTGAGCGTTCTGCGTGGCAAGCGATCAGCAGCAGCTATTCAGCCAAACGTCCTCTCAAAGTGGCGAAAACATGCACCGGGCCTCAACACCTCATGGCCAGATTTGAGTCAATAAAAGAAATCAGGTTGGTGTGTGGTGTGCGCGTGAGAGGGGTGCGCGGGGGGGCGGCAAAGAAAGGCAGGATGAGGGGGCTGGGAGGCATGAGGAAGGGCGAAGGGCACTGCGGGTGCGAAAACATGAAAGATGCAAAATACAGCCCCCATGAACAACCACAGCTTATGTGTACGGAAAGTACAATGCGATCGCATCGCCGCTTGGCCTCATATGCTAGGTCTGCGTCCTGCCGATTCAAATTGAAATTCAAGGAAACATGTACTGCCACGCCACAGCACAAGCCTGGTACAATCAGGTTCAAAGGTATGATCGCGGAGAGCGTGACCGCGTGAGCACCGCCACGCCCTGATCGGCAGCCTGCGAACACTGACAGGGCGTTGCTGCGCTCGCACAACAGCCTCTGCGAATGCGTTTTCCGATCTGCACGCACGCATACGAGCACCGTATTCGCGGACTTCCTGACCGTTATTGCATCCGAGTGACGCGCGTTGTAATGAAGGTGGTGCACAGGCATAAAAGGCAGCAGCCCACACCTTGCCACGTTGGTAACGTGGTTGGCCTGAAAGCCAAACGCACCGGTGCAGCTTGACGGCGCCATCCCCCTTAGGATGCTGTTCGAGGATGCTCAGCAGGTGCGGGTTGCGTACGCGCGTTCCAGACATGCAGCTAGGCAAGGGTGCGGGACAGGTGCAGGGGCGGGGGACAGTCGCATTATGGCAGTAAGTAACGAATGGTGCAGAGTTCACGGTCGGTGTGCAGCCACCTCACGGGGCTACGAGGGGGCATGTGTGTGCCAGAGAGGGAGGCCCTGGGTGTGAGGGAGCGCAGGGGGGAGCCTGCATGACGCTCACTTATTGCCTCGTAGCGTAGCGGTAGATTGTGGTGACACCACACGTGTGACATCGCGCAAAATAGCAATTGTAGCCGCATAATCGGTGATTGCTAAGAGCTCATTGTTGCTGCAGCTTTCCTGCGTACAGGGGACTGATCTCAGTGTTTGCCGCTGTTGTTGCACGCTCACGATTTACGTTTATGCGTTGGCGTACGTGATGGTGGCTGTCAGGTCGCACTTGCGAATAAGGTTGCGGCACTCCACCAGCACACACACACGCTCGTTCAGCAGAGGGCCCACCGCAGTTAACGCCCCTTTGCTGGACGAGGCCTCCTGAACCGCGCAGTTGGGTCCTGTCTTGACGCGAACGCGGACGGCGTCACGACTGGCAGTCGCCACTGTGACACTGACGTTCTGGGCGGTGCTTCCCACAGCGCAGTCAAACACCTTGGTGCTCTTTGCGGTGCCCCCTAGCAAGCTGTAGAGGGTGAATCTGTGTTCCAGTACACCAGGCAATTGGGAAGCGGTGAGTGACAAACGCCAGCAGGCACAAGGGGCAGCCAAAAGCGAGCCAGTACCAGCAGTGCCTAATATGGCAGGCACACTTACCGCTCGTTCTGCTTGTTGCAGGCTGCCCCAGCAGCAGGCGTGGGTGTGGGAGTCGGCATGCCCGTGACTTTAGGCTCGTACGTGCAGTTCAGCCACTTGTGGCACTGATAAAGGACATCCTCCTTGCAGCAAGTCCTGCTCCAACCACTCTTAAGATTGCAAAAGTTGAGGCCTGCAAAGTGCTCGCCTTCAGGGCATCCCAAAAACACATTCCACGAACACTGCAAGCAGCAAAACACAAGAGGCAGGCAGCGCAGGAAGTTAACAAAAGCGCAGGGAGGTGCATGATGGTAACTCTGTAACAGGGTGTGCACACAAAGCGCAAAGAGTCCGGCAATACCTACCGTGGTGTTGTGACAATCGCTCGTGACGTTGACAATTTTGCGAACCAGCACATCATAGGCGCACTCGATGCTCGTGTCAATTATATCGTGGCTGAGGCACTTGCCAAGGATGCATGTTGCGTTGTTCGTGCAGTTGCCGTTTGGCAAGGTCGGGAAATGGTCATCTCCGTTGTGCGCTTGCACACCTAGACTGACCAGCAGAGCCAGGCACACGACAGTATATGACAGGAAATTGATGCTGCAGACTCGTGCCATTGCAAACTCTAAAGCTAGGGGAATGCTAAAGAAAGTAGGAAGGGGAGCGGTGGTGCAAGTCGCGCTGCGACCGCTGCGACACAGTTGAGCAAAAGTGAAAAACACAAACCGTGTTCCAACCAGAGGAAAGCACAAAGTGTCGTGTCATGCGAGTACGATGCATCAATAGAATGGAACTGCCGCCCTCGCAATGGAGGTGTGGATGATTCCGCTAGTCCAACATCTCACACAAAGCGCGTGTGCTGGCGCTGCCCGCCTTCTCGCTGCCCAAGTGGATTGCCACGGATGGTTACCGTTGCAAGCATTGATAATGCTATGGAATTCCATGTTGAGCGGAATCCAACTCAGGTTTTATTGTGGATGGGCCAAAGAGCCTCGTGACTCCATCTGCTCCAACTCAACCTCCCACGACAGCGCACGGCTCGCACGCTGGGGGGCGCGCCCTGTCATCGCATGGCTGCACCCGCATACCACACATAAGGGCGCATGAAGCTGATGGCATGCTCCTCATGCATTTGTGTTCTTGCGTATGAAGCTGGGTCTAATATCCTAAGACCCTGCTGGCCAGCAGCATGCCACCACGCACCACGTTCTGCCTTATCTGCACTTGTATCCTCATAATTTTAGCCTGACAATTCCGACGACATTTAAATACCATGATGAGGCTCCTTAAGGTGATTCTTGCGTGGTTGCTGCTGTGCGTGCTGTGTACGCGGTACAATTCGCAGTACTCCAGGCGCGTTTGAAACCTATCCCGGATTAAGCTCAATCAAGGGCGCTGTGTTCAGCTTTTACAAGCTCATGGATATATGCTGAACCGCCTCATGTTTCACAGGTCTCAAGGGGCTTGTGTGTCACCGTGTCAGACCTGTTCCCTCCAATTTTGTGACGCTTCCTTGACTCTTCGTTGGCAAACCTTCCCAGGCCCACGCTCAAGGAACAGCTACACTGAATTCGCCGTCACTTGCACCACAAATTAGTGAGCGCTGCTGATTGACACGACTCTCACAGGCCTCGGCAGCAGAGCGCACGCGTCAGACCCAGCTGACCCGCTCAGGTCGCCACCCTGTCGTCGAACCAGCCGCACAGACGTTCCAGCCCTGAGGAAGGCGAGGCTAGCTACAAGGCTGCAGCAGCGTGATTTGCACTGAAATGCACACCTCCTGCTCTTCGCTGCCCGTAGTCAACACCGTGACTCTGTTCCACTGCTGCTGCCGCGCGCTCGTGCTGCTTGTGCTGGCCTGCATCTGTGGTGCACTCAGTCCTTCACTGGGCCTTGTGAAGTCAGGATAGGATAGCACCACCAAGCATCTGAATGCACAGCTTTGTAGCAAAAAAAAGGAGCCTGCGCTAGCGAGCGAGTGAACGCTTCCCACAACTGTGCCGCTGTATATGTGCAGAGTATGCCAAAGACCAGTGGAGGAGCAGTAGGCGCAGGGAGCCTGCTGGGTGGCCACCGCAAGCGCGGCATCGACAGCACTGTATCACAATTGAGCAACCTGGTGAGTTGCACGTACTCTGCGCGGCAGGCGCCTGGAGCCTGCTGGGCACCCGCTCAGGCAGCACTGCTTCAGGAAAGCCCTGGAGGCTTGGACGTCATGAGGAAGTGTGCTTACAGTCACGCCCTACCTCCTGCACCTGGATGACTGTGCGTCTGCACGCAGGTGTATGCACGTGGTGCACACGACAGTGCGGACCCGCCCGTCCGCCGGCGCCCGCTGCAGCAGCAGCGCGCCATCCCCTACTACAGTGCGTGCGCGAATCATGTGGCCAGCCGACAAGCGTGGCAGCCTTGTTTACTTGAGCGAATTGCATGCATCGATAAATTGCGCTCCTTCCACAGCAACACAATGATGATGCCTCCAATGATGATCCCCTACCACAGCCCTTGTGCGGTGTGTCCTGGCTGGCTGCCCACCTAGCCTGCGCGTGTGCATACTGGTCATGCCTGCATGCATACGGTGTTCACCCGCTGCCGGCCCCTGCTGGTGGCTTTTCAGATGGCGCATGCGTCATGCTGATAGGTGCTGCTACGCTGCATCCCACAGCCCTGCTGGGCGCAATAAATGGTCCGATGCACTGATGTACGGTTTGGTATGTACGTACGACTGATGAGGGATGGTCCGTACTTCCCGGGAGCGTACCGCTGACCGCATGGCGCTGCTGATTCCCAATCACTTGTAGGCGGCCACGATGGCAGCGACATCGCTGCTGATGACGACGCAGACGCCGTAGCCACAATCATGCTTGGCACAGATGACAGCAGCAGCGGCGGCGCTCACAGCAGCCGAGACAACCTCCACAGTGGCGATGCAACCAGGCTCTCTGCTGATAACCGCGTCAGCGGCGGCGGTGGCGGTGGTGGCTTGAGTGACAGCCACCTGGTCAGCAAAGCACAGCAGCAGCAGAAGCAGCGCATTTCTGGCGGGCTTGAGGAGGCTGGCGATGCGCTTGGCGTGTGCGGCGCCAGCGGCGGCGGTGAGGGCGGCGATGCGGGCGAGGACGGCACGAGGGGCCTGCAGCAGCTGAGCGCTGGCGAGGGTGACGCGGACGAACAGCAGCAGCAGCAGGAGGGCGAGGGGGAGGGCGAGGGGGAGGGGGAGGAGGAGGAGGTGGCGGTTACGCACACGGTGCACGAGGGGCTGTTTGCCATTCAGCAGCGCAGGGCCGCGATCGAGCAGCAGGTGAGGTGCGGGGCTAGGGTTACGTTTTGAGCAGTTTAGTTGCCCTGAACCCCTAAGACCCAGGACTCATACGGTATGGATACGGACACCCATGCATGCAGTGCATGTGCACATGCATGCGCCCCACTGCCTGGGTAGCAGTGTGCCTACTGGGGTAGATAGCGTGTGGTGTGGTGTGTCCACGTGCCGCATTGCCAGCTGTGCACGCTGCGGCAGGGCCGGAAAGGGGGCGGGGGGAAATGGTGGATGCAGATGTACAGGGCTCATGTGAGCTAGGGCCGCTGCTGGGCTGTCCTGCAGGTGCCATGCATCAATGCATGAATGGTGACGATCCGGTCACCATGAGCATGCTGCCCCCCTGAGGGGTCAATTCAAGTGCCCGCTTCACAACCCCAGCGTGGCTTATGCAGTCATGCACTAATCATGAAGTGCCTCAGTAAAGCACTAAACCCTGATGCAGTATCTGACACCACATCATCATCAACTGATCACGGCTGAGCCCCAATCCTTGTATTGTGAATCGGTTGATGTGCTTGGTTCACGCTACTGCCTGACCCAAATCAAATGACGGCCTGGTGCCTTGCGGCTGGTGACCCAGATCGACGACGCCACCAAGGCGGGCCTAGCCTTCCTGGAGAACATGAAGGCCGAATTCATGGAGCGCATGAACAGGTACGTAAGGCGTCGCAGCGCACCCATGTACTGCATGCATGCTCGGAATGCATGCCAGGGGTGTACACGTGCATGGTGCGGTCTGCATGAATTGAGTAAGTGATCAAATGAGGATGGCGCCGCAGCAGAGCATGTGCTGTGACGGTGCGCCCCGTGCGAATGATCAAACCAGGATGGCGTCCGTGTGCTGTCGTCATGGCCATGATCAGTCATTACAGTGGTGCCACCGCAGGGCCTGCTGGTCTGAGTGGTCTCGCACGCGCCCACCATGGCCTGTGTACACGTGTTGCACCCCATTGTTGCACCTGCAGTACATCTCCAGATGGTGTACTGCACGACACCATGTGTGTCGCTGTACCGCATGTACCGCAGGCTCAAGGCCGAGGTGGGCCAGTTCTGCGGGCAGCACGAGTCTGGGCTGCGCGACCTCAACCGTGACACCCAGGAGGCCATGGGCCGTGTGGCAAATGCCAAGCAGCTGGTGGCCGGCCTGGGCATGCAGGCGCACCGCTAGCCAGCATGCCTGCCGTACGCACCGCACTGCACGCCGGCGTGCACGATGCAGCGCTGCCTGAATGGACCATGATTGGACTGGCTGGCGTCTGATGGCTTGTTGCAGCTGTGCTGCCGTCCATGCCGCGCGCTACCATGCTGGCCGCACCGCCTTGCCAGCTGCTCAGGCCATGCCTGTGGCAGACGCATGCAAGCACGATCAAATGACAGGACGGACAGGAAGGTACCGGAATACAGTACGCGGCTGCGATTCTTTGACACGGCAGGGGCTGGGTAGGTGACTGGTGGGGGCTGAGCAGCAATCCTGACCCCGTTGCTGCCTTGATAACAATGGCCAAGTCCAAATGTGACCGGTGTGCCAGGATGCTGAACAGACAACGGCGTAATGGAGGCATATGCCCGCTCCATATGTGTTTCCCCAGACTTCCTTCCGGAAACTGGCGCGGCTGTGATCGTCAGATCCAGCCTCGCAGGTCGTCATTCTGACTGTTACAGTGTGGATGCTTGGCCATATATCATGGCAATGGATCATGGCCTGGCGTCCATCATGTCATGATGGCCAGCAGTCGTCAAGCGAACTGCCATGTACGGGGTGTGTGTGTTGAGCAGTACAAGCATGTGTGATATGTATGTGCAAATGCGAGTGTGTATGTGCGGTGAGGTGCTTGACAGCTGGGTGTGGTACCGGCAGTGCGACTGTGTGCTATGCGTGTGCCGATGCGCACACGCGGGTAATGCTGGGCTCAGTGGTAGAAATGCAGTTGTGATGTGCTTTTGGTGTGTCAGTCCTTGCATGCGCGTATACTTCTGTAATTCACATGCAGGTCATGTTGACAAGGGCAGCCCAAAAACCGATAGATGGTGAATAAACAAGCGAGCACCACAGGTCCAACACCGCGACGGTAAGTAACGCAAGGCAGCCACAGGTCATGAGTGCCGTTGGCCCATGACACGGGCAGCCGGGGGACGGCATGTGCACAGGGGCGGCGTGTGGTGTGGTGTGGTGTGTGGGGTGAGTGAGAGAAGAGGCGACGCACACATGCAGGCAGAGCGCGAGCGTCGCATGCTGGGGATATGGCTGGCGGGATGGATGAGGATGTCACCAGTGCCAGCATTGCCAGTGCGGAATCACTGTGGATCATTCGTATTGTCAGACCGGGCAGGGGTTGAGCGCAAGCGCTGCCACACTGCGATGCAAGAGGCCGCCATTGCTACAGGCCCATTGGCGTCATCCTCCCCACTGCTTGATGGGGTTACCGCAGCAGTGGTCCGTGGCGGGGGCTGGGGGGGACACATGGCATTGACTCACCAACGCGTGCGGCAGTATGGTGGCATCCTCCATGCACATGCACGTGTGGGGATGCGGTGAGGGCCAGTGAGGGTGCTGCGCAGCGCAAGGCTGGTGTGGAGCAGTAGGTGCAGTACACGCAGGCTGGTGCAGAGGTAGGCGGTAAGGGGCAGGGTGCACAAAACGGGCTTGGGGCGCGGGCCCGACGGGGCGTGCAGGCGTGTGTATGTGTGCGGGGAGCGGCGGCACTGTACGACGGCCTGTCTGCAATCATTGAGGCATTGTGGGGGCGCCGGAGCGCGCATGGCGCAGTTGCGTATGAACATGCAGACAGGCAGGTGCGCAAGCGCTCTTCCAGTTCAGTGCATCTTGGTGCAAAGAAGGTGCCAGTCACTGACAAGTGAAAAATCCGTGATGGGATTTTGGTCATGCAGGCAGTCTGCCTGTGCTTACGCACACGTACCAACGCCTGACAATGCACAGGATCATCCCATCCCTCGCCATGCACCAGATGCGTACGCACCACCGGACAACCCTGACACACCGCACAAGCCAGCCCTGCTCACAGCTGGATACCGCGATACCATCATATGCACACCGCCTGCCTGCACAGAACGCACCGTACATCATGCCGTACGAACCGATTCGGCTCACACTAGTAACACATGCCGCAGCAGTGCAGCCGCCATGATGAGTGATTTCTAGCCCGACCAATCACCCCGCAGAGCAGCCAAGTAACATGGTTGGTTTCGGCTCTGATCCACTCGAATAGCTCTGATCTCATGCCCGATGGGGCATTTATCGTTATCGTTAATCACCTCACTCCAGGCGCAGGATCAGCCCAGTTGGATGCACAATCCAAAGGCCCTGCCGCCCCGCGCATGCGCAAGTTGAGGGTCACATCACGTCACACGTCACACCATAAGCACGCAAAGCGCTCACGGGCCCTATGGGGAGGCTGCGGAGTGCTGCTGCACAGCCCCAGCATCCCCACGGTCACAGCTTGGTGAATTTGGGTGGCGTACCGCACTCCCTGAGGCAGTGGTGCTCGCGTGCAAATCGCGGCGAGCTCAGCGGTGCCAGCGGGCGATGATCATGTGGCCTATTATTGGTGGCCATGTCTCCAGTTCACCACACGAGAAGGCAAGGGCACTCGGTGACCGCTGAACGCAGCGGATTTGGAGTATGCAGCATACACGCTGCTCGGGCACACTTCCACCAGGTACAAGTACGAGCAGGCACCGCAACGACGGAGGGGCCAAAACTACACCAAACAAAAACGGAAGCGAAAAGTACGGCCGAAAAATGGCAAGCCGTAAATACAAGCGACTCACAAGCCCCTGACTGGCGGGCAACGACAGGCACACAGCGCCTGAACAGGGGGCACACGCGCAGGAGCCGCTAGGTGTGCAGCAGACTGACTACTGACTGTCTACACCAACACCAACGCCAACACCAACACCTGAACATTTCACAGCCAGGAGCATGCAGCAGTAAAGAGGTAGCGTGCAGCAGTGCAGATGGCGCATTCCATAACAGGTTCGGCATCATGGCCAGCACACGCAGGGAGGCACCAAGCGCATGATGGGATGCGAGGGCGAGTGCATGGTATGTGGGACGCGCGAGCAGAAACGCGCGCTGCGCGCCTGCGTGCTGGGCACGCGAGGGCCGCCGCACGCTGTCAGTGCATGCCGAGGCGCCGGCCCATGTTGCGTAGGAAGCCCCGCCCGCTCTGGTGCTCCAGCCGCAACACCGCGCCGCCGCCGCCGCCCAGGGCCGCCGCTGCTGCACGGCGCGCGGCATCCCCCGCCTGCGCCCCCTCCGCCCCCGCCTCCACCCTCCCAGCCGCCTGCCCCTCCAACCGCCTGGCCGACTCCACCCCACCCTCACGCTCCACCCCTAGAATATCTCTCCCAGATGCCGCTGCCGCTGCCGCCGCCCTCGCCCTCGCCGCCGCTGCGGCAGCCGCGCCGTCGATGGAGCTGCTCCCGCTGCTAAAATCCACCCTGTGGACTGACAAGGACGCCGCATCTGAGTCAGCGTCTGAGTCAGCGCCTGCGCCGGCCTCGACATGGGGGTGCGTCGCCACGGTGTCGGCCAGCGAGTGCCCGATCGCCGCGTCCTGATCAGGCGCGCCAACGAAGCGGGACATGCCCGGCGCGATGACGTCAATGTCGAGCCCGCTGCGGCGTTGCTGGCGCACGAAGGCGCGCAGCGTGTCGCCCTTCTTGGCGCTGCCGGCCAGGTGCAGCACAAAGTCGCCCGGCGCCCACAAGCCTGCACATACGCACGAGGGGTCAGGATGATAACAGGACGGCAACGCGTGCTGTGGGGAGTTGGCATCCTACACGGCGCCTGTGTTGCTTTGTGTACAGCGCTGTGGCCACCACACACGGTGACCACGCAGGAGCGGCAAGCTGCCCCGCCTGTCTGTCTGTCCATCCGCGTGCATGATCTGTCATCTGCTAGGCCGAAAGATTGGCTACTTTTGGGGGGGTCGTTGATAGGCGTTACTGGTTACCTCAGCTGTCCACTGATTGCACCTGATGGCCTCACTGTTGCAGCACGAATACAGACTACGTATGCACTGCAGCTCTCCCTCCATTGGCTCCCTCGCTCACCTCGCAGGATGGCTTGCGGGCTGCGCAGCAGGCGGCCGAAGTTGCGCAGGCTGGGCCGCCAGCGGTACGAGTTGAACGCGCACTGCGGCGCGATGCCCCAGCGCGACGCCAGCAGCCTGCAGCACGCGGCACACGCCAGCACGCAGCAGCGCCAGCACGCAACAAGGGTCAGCGCATGCCGCCGAGCCTGCGCTAACACCACACCACTTGATGCTACTGACACACATTGGATCTCTATTATCCGTTGTTGAAGTCCAGTAGGCTGAAGGCCGTCTCCATTACCAGTACACATAAACCACTTTTGCAAGAGTGGGTGTGAAGTATGCAGCCACATTTTGCCTTGGCCATGCCTTGGCCACACATCAGCACATTACAGTACAGGTGCGGTACAGTGCATGCGCGGTATGTCCTACGGCGCGCGTGTGTGGCTCACGTGTCGCGCGCCGCCCAGAGCGCCTTGAGCGCGTCGTTGTCGCCGCTCTTGTTGTCGCCCTTGGGCCGGATGTAGCCCGTCATGGACCACCAGCGCTCCAGGAAGGCCTCAGACCAGGCGCTGTTGCGCAGCAGCCACACGCCCGCGTTGATGCCTGCGGTCAGGAGCGCGACCAGGAGGGGGCGTGTACGTGAGACAGACCGGGGGCAGCATGGGCACCGTATGTGTGCGAGGACGCAGAGAGGCGCAGGTGCGTAATGCGCAGGCAACATGGCTGCATGGCAGCGGTGTGGATGGTGGCGACAGTGGTGTCGCAGATCAGGCTCAGCAGATATTCACTGCTTGCGCGTGCCCCTCCTTACCTGATGCATCCTGCGTGGTGATGAAGTGGACGTCCTGCTCTGCGCTGGTCTCAGCCGGCAGGAACGCGCTGGCCACGTCCACGTCGATGTTCGTCACCAGCAGGTCCGCGTCCATCCAAAACACCTGCACGCCCAACCACACGCAAGCACACACATTCAGACCGCCCACATGCACGTGCGGACATCCTGTGGGCACCATGGCCCAGGCGTTCCTGTCCGCTAGCTCGTCGCAGCCGCCTTGCTGCTCCATGCATCGTCGCCATGACTCACCCAATCCGCTCCGCGCCGGAACGCTTCCTTGACGGCCTTGATTTTGCTCCAGGAGGGCGGTCGTGTTGCTGCGCAAACAACACATCAGACAAGCCCCGGCTGGTCAGCGCAGGCATATTAGCACATGACCACATGCCAAACTCCACCGGACACACATTCCAGGACCCAGGTTCCCGGACACACGGATGCTATCAGCACCACGCGCATAAATCCACCCAGACGATGCGTTCCCAGCGGTGGTGAGCGCACAAGGGGTAACGAGCAGCGCAGCGCAGCGTCTTCAACGGCAGGCGGCGGGCGGTGCCCATCACAATGGGTCACTCACAGTCCATGATGGCGCTGCCGTCGTAGTACGCGTACCCATGGCGCTCCGCGTACAGCTTCTTGTTCGCCCTGAGAGTGACATATATGCCCGCGCGGACATGGCAGCACAGCACGGCAGCACAGCAGGCCAAGCATCGGGTCAGCGTGGCACGTTGAGGCGACGGTGAGCAGCAGCCGGCGCAGGCGACAGCTTCGTGGACTGCACTGAACGGCCAGACGTCAAGCGTACGCCCAAGCCGTGGTGATTGGCTCAGGCCACACCGTGGCCTTCAGACCCACAACTGGGTGTCAGGCTCGCGGGTGCTTAGCGCAGGTGGATGAGTGGAGGGCAACAGCATCGCAGCCGTGCAGGTGTGGCACACCCACAGTGTACTGCACTGTACCGCCAAACCGACACGTGCACGATTCCTCCCAGGCACGAGAATGGTTATGCTGGGGATGCATGCGTGCACAGAAACCAGACACCAAATCCTTGACACCCTAGTCCTACGATGTCAGGGCATGCACTTGGTTCCGCGCACATGACATGTGGACTCTAAAATGATGTGGACTCAAGATGACAATCGTGGTCACACCTGTCAATAGCGCTTCGAGCCCGCAACGTCCCCCCCCCCCCGCGCACTATGCGTGCTCGACAGCACTGT
>BDDA01000883.1:35167-47958 GCA_001662385.1 Chlamydomonas asymmetrica
ATTGCAGCACTCTGTCAAGCACTCAAGCTCCTGCACACTACTGCCAGGGAAGCCAGGGAGGGGTGGCCACGGCAGCACTTGTTGAGTCACTCACTCTGTGAGCTGCATGACCCTCGCCAGGTCAGCTTTCCGCTCCAAGTCTATTCGGTCCACTCCGTCAGCCACCTCTAACAAGCTCTTGGGCTGCGGCTTGGTGGACATGGTCACCTGAACGTGTGCAGGCAGTGGCGGAGGGCGTCTATTGAATCTCATCTGCTGTACACACACGACGCTGATATGTTGCAAACAACATCGCCAGCTGCTTCCTGCATTCACATGCACATGCGGAGTCCGATTCCACTGTGCAGGAAGCACTTGCTGTTTTGTTGCTTCTTGCTTTGCACTGTGTGATGTGTCGTGGCGCGTACACGGAGCTAAAAGTGGGGTCACCGCCAATGGCCTGTTTGAAAGGCATGCTAATGCTTAGCTGCACGACGATGCAACCAGGATATGCCCCGCGCGGCACTCACAATGGTAATTTTCGTGCTACTCCCACGGCTGCTCGGCATCGTCTCCCATGGCACGCCACACTGTCGGTGGTGCAGCGACGCTCGTGATATCAGATAGAAAGCAAGGAGAGTACAAAGCACTGTCGCCGTGACCTGCGAACAACAGCACAACAGTCACTTCGTCAGATGGTGAGTTCACAGCTGATCAGAGTTGGAGAGTTGCGCTCACGAAGCCTGTAAGTCTTCACCGTTGAGAAAATACGGGCAGACGTGTGCACAATATAACTTATCCTGTCAACCAGTGCATGCAAAGGTCCCTTGATGTTCTCACCAGAGTGAGAAGCAAGATGGCCTTGGAACAGTGGAAGTGAAACTAAACACAAAACGGGTGCTAAAATGCCTCCCCCGTTCTACTGGAGAAGTGCACGTTGATACTTTAACTGTTTGTGCTTTTTCAGTGCCAACAGGGCGGCAACTGACTGGTTGCATGATTAGCTGGCGATGCAATCCCCAGAACGAGCCCAGGCCGAAGCAACTTCACGACAAGAAGCACGAAAAACCAGGAAAGCCCAATGTGCAAGGACATATGGACATATGATGTAGCATGCAGTTCTCAAGCAGCATCTGCACAGGAACTAGTCCGTGTCCAGGACCGGTCCAGTGCAGTTTGACTTGAGTCGACACCGAACTGCAGAATGTGACTGTGAACCCAACCATCGCTATAACACAAGCGCCCAGCGTACAAGAAAGCTCTGGTTTGCGTGATGCAGGCGACACCATCCCACATACTCAGCAGGGCCGCTCCGCCGCTGAGCAAATGCATGCAGTGCCGCCTTCAGGACCACGAACAGGCAGAGAGCACCACTCACCGTGAAAGTTCGAATCCAGGACCTGTGCCGTGCGACCAGCAGTGTGCTGGTGGTGGGGGTGATGGGACTCGCAAGGCTGCCATCAGACCGTAGTCCAAAACCGCCTTGTTGAAGGCTGGGCGCCGCATATAGTGAACTTAGACCGTCGGGCGCCCTGCGACGGCTGGTCACTTGGTACGGAGGGTTCGGCAGGTTGCCTGATTGTTTTAACTTGAGAGATGTCTTACAGTAGAGGCTCACGTCTGTACGACACCGTTGGGCGTGGGAAACTCGGAAGGCCTACATCAGGTTTTCAGGACAGCAGACACCTGTGGCAGTTCATAAAATGATCAACAGGTATACACAAAGATTCTTCGTGCAAAGCCTCTCATGGATTTATTGTTTGTCTCTTAGACTCCACTTTGAACACCCCAGTACTCGGCATTCTCGATACTGAGTAGGTTAAGGCTAAGGGTCAAGGCCAAACCTGTAATCTACATGAGAGAAACAACCTTACTAATTGCACATGTACCCTGCCCTATGCTGCCCTATGTTGGAATCCGGGTCGCTGCGGACGCTGTTCCGCACCTGCCCACACTAAACCCGACCGCCTCGCAGGCCACTTGGGCTGACCGGCGGGGGTTACACATTGCACCAGAAACTGAAGTCAAGCACGAGCGCCTGTCAGCTACACTGGGCATAGGATGACGGGGTCACCAATAAGGTTAAGCCTCAGGCATCGTCGGCCATGGAACGGCCAAACGCGATGTGACAACACGACGAGGTGGTGTGCGTGGGCTGCAAGACTCCATGCATGTTAGGCTGTATACATGTGCGTGCAGGAAGGCACGGTGGTAACGTGGGTGTTGGACTTTTGCCCAAGCAGGTAACGTATGAAACGGCCACCAGATGATGGACAGCCATGCTGATGGGTCGCACACCGCCACGACGCAGGCACGCGCAAAATTGGCATGAGCAGATGTCATGTGAACTGGCACAAGAGTGAGCTGGCTCAGGCGTGTGTCTTTGGTGAATTTACAACACTGGCGTCAGCAGCCGCGGTTCCATGACTGGTGTTCGCGAGCAACCGTATGATTACGTGCCGAGTGCGCTGCCATATGCAGAGCATCTGCCATTAGCAGACTTGTGCTGTCAGGCAAATGGACAGTCACATGAATGTGGGTCGGATTTCGGTCATCCAAGGCGATGCGTGTGCAAGCAAGTCAAATTTGTGCTGCATTCGTGTTCGGCCGTGCACCTCTTGGACGGTGGGCAAAGCCTTGCCAGGTTGTGTATAAGAGTTCAACACTGCTTTTTCCATTTTCTTGTTCTTCTGGCGCCACAGTACCTGCGCTGATATGGGCGTGTAGACATGCTGGCAACTGTAGGCAGCGGGGAACACCTTATACTTGCAGCCAGCTGAAAGCATGGCAGGAATATGGTTGACTTTCCTAGTCTCTGCACTGCTGCAGGCGTTCCTTGCCTACTCGCTGTGAGTTTGCTTTTCAATTTGAGCGCTGCAAGTAGGAAATGCTTGTGCGTACACTGACAACTGATAGACCCTATGCGTTGTCCAACCTTGCAGGCATACACAGCGAGCCGGAGCCAATGTTGTGTTTTGGGCCTTTGGTGCTGGAGTGTTCTTGCACGCCTGCAGCCTGCTGCAGCTGCTTTCACCGGGGTGAGTGCTTTGCGTGAGCTTATGTACATACGTCTTTGTCATGCGAATCTGTGGCCCTCTACGATTGTTGATTGGTTCTTTGTTACCTAGCGCAGTCAGTGCTGTGTGACATGCGTGGTGTGCTTGTGGGCCGGCACGTCATGATGCTCTTACTGGTGCACCTTGCAGATACCTATCAGTGGGGGTCGTTGCAGCCCTGCAATGGGTGCTTTCTGCCCCAGCTGTGTGCTATCTGCTCACCAAGCTGATTGCCACAGTACCAGCAGTGGCCCAGGCCCAGCTCAACCTGCCCAGCAATCCATGGCAAGTAGCTTTGACACGGCCTTCAGGACCCACTGCTGCTTCCTTTGCTTCTACAACCCACACGTTGTCAGCAGCTTGTCAGCAGTGAGCGGCTGCTCTGCTTGAGGTTTGCTGCAAGTTGTCTAATTAATTGTCGTGGTGTTTGAGCACAGGACGGGCGTTATGTTTGACGCCGCCTTGGGTGTTGCGCTGATTCTAACAACAAGCTCAACAAGGCCCCCTGGAGGTGTGTTGCACTGTTACGTAGGCTTTTGACATCGTTGCGGTGCAACCGTATGCTGCTGAGCTGCAGAAGTTGTTGCCTGACCGCACACATCACCACTTCCTGTGTTCTTACTTGCAGCTGTGTTCGGAGCTGGATTTTGCGTACTGGCCTACCTGACGGTCGACATGTTTGGGCTGCTGCCATCACCAGCATCGCTGCTTCCTAACCCGCAGAAGCCGGTGAACCCACCGCGATTGCCGCCGTTGGTGGGTTGTTAAAGCTTTTGCAGGCTCAGTGCTTGGGCAGCATGAATTGCGACTGCTGTTTGATTGAGGGGTGCTCCGGTTTCGGTGCAGCCTCGGCCCACCATGCTATTACCTTGCCGTGCTGTGCACGTGCTGTGTGCTGTGCAGCTCACGACGCTCACCCACGTGTATCGAGCATCGAAGCTGGTGCAGCAGCTCACCTCACTATATCTCGCAGCGTATTTCAGCTCGGCGCCAAAGCAGCAAGCGCTGGGGGGCACCTGCAGTGGAGCTTACGGCGCCGGCCAGGGCCTGTCGGTTCTCCTGCAGGTCAGCAGCGCAGGCGTTCTCTTCATCGTGCCCATCACGTACCTCCTCTACCTGACCATCATGGGCCACGCGGCCATGGCACTGACGGTGCACAAGCGTGCGCTTGCGGTCTCCCTACGACGCACGGCGTGCGCCGGCGCTGATCCGCTGCAGGACGCGGGGCAGCTGGTAAGGACAAGGTTTGCAAGTTGCAACGGGCTTGACTTATGCTGGTGGTCATGAGGCTCTCAGCTGACATGTTGACGCCTAAGTTGACACCAAACCGCTGCTGGCGTTGCACATGCTTGTGCGGGGTGCGCCTGTATTCCACGCCTTGTATAGCCACAGGCACACGCACGCCTTGTATATCCACAGGCACACGCATCTTGGCACAAGAAATCTTGGCAGAAGCGCATGGTTTCCTCGCTGCCTGCTTGCCACCGATCGTTTTGCCTTGTGCCGCTGACTGCCTCCTCGCCTCCGGCAGGACCGCACACGCCGTACGTCGCTGAACCTAAACCGCATGCAGCTGCCGCCCGGCCCTGAGCGCGAGTCCGTGGGCGCGCTCAGGTAAGCGCGGGTCCCCCCAACATGGACATGCATGCTGCAGCTCCAGCACCTGCTGTGTCAGCGTGAGTCAGCGCCCCTTCAGCAGCGGCCACGTGAAAGCACTTGTCCAGCACACACAACGGCAGATGCGTGTATGCCATTCAATGGCCAGCTCGTGGAACGCATCGCGGAAGGCATCGCGTACGGCGCCTGCGCACCAAAGCAACCCGGGAGGCACATGGGAGGCATCCTGGCACCTCGTCCCCGCGCTGCAGTCCGCACCCACCCACCCATGCACGCACACCACCAATACGTCTGCACCTCCGCCTTGTGCGCAGCGTGCGCGTGCGCCATTCAGATACGCCCTCATGGTGCGCCCATGGCCGCTCTTGCCAGGCCGGCCCTCATGCCAGCCCCTTGCCCTGCCGCCTGAGCCCAGCGTGTTGCTTGCTAACGTTGCTGCGCATGCATGTTGTATCGTGCTGCGCGGCTGGTCCTGTGCAGTGAGGACAGCTTCGTGCCCATCCTGCCGTCTCGGCTGCTGGAGATTGGGGAGCTGTACCGCATCACCGAGTGTAAGTGCAGCTTGAAGTACAGACGTATGACCTCGGGTACGGTATGCAGAGTGTGATGCCATGTGAAAACATGGTGCATACGGTATGGCATACAGGTTGCCTCATAAAGCAATGAGCGCCACAACCGCCATTGAGACCACCCTGCTTACGTCGCAGCAACTGGCTCCGCGCCAGAGCGGTTTGCGGTGCTGTCCACGCCACTTGTTCGCTTGATCTGACAGACAGGCGCCTTTCGGGGGGGAGCAGTTGCGCAGGCGTCTACCCGACTTCGGCATGTTTGTGTCGCACGCAATGCTGCTGCGCGCCAGGCCCCGCACTGGCACCCTGTGGTGTGTGATATACTGATGTACTGATATTGCAAGGCAGAAATGCACACACGCTGCTGTACTTGGGGGCGCACACGGCAATCCATATGCTGATATGCCCCCTCCCAGCCACCCCACAGGTGCCGAACGCGCAGGGCATTGCGGCTTGTTGCAGCGTCGGCCACGATCACTCATCTCCGTGCTGCTTGCGTGCGGATCCCCTCCCCTTGATCATTTGGGTGCGCGCAGCCGGGATTGAGGACACCGTCAGCGTCACCGGGCTGAGCACCACGCCCGGCTCCGCGGCAGACATTGACTCATGGAGGGACGTGCACCTGGCGCAGCTGCTGGCGCTGTCACGCACAGTATCACAGCACTCGCTGGGCGGGCGCAGGACGCCCCAGGGTGGCGGCGGCGGCGGCGGCGGGGGCAGCGGCGGCAGCGGAGAGGATTCCGAGGTGCGGCCCGCCAGGGCGCGCGAGCATGCAGCATGCTGGCAGTGTGCGTGTGTGTGTGTGTGCGTGCGCGATGGCGGCACGCCTGCGCATTTCCAGGAGGCGTGCATCAGGGCAAGAGCAGGCAGCAGGATATACGGATTGCAGCAGCAGCAGGAAAGGCCGCGCGCGCGATCGTGCCTCACCCTTGCATGCACGTTACATGTGCAGTGGCCGTGTGGTGGCGGCTGTGGCGTTGACTCGAAAGCCTCGCATGCTTAAGGGGGGCGCTGCGTGTGGAAGGGGGGGACAAGCACACCGTTGGATGCAAGCAGCATCCATCAGCGTTGGGGGTCAGGGTCAGGGGTCGCTGCTGGTGCGAAGTAGACGGCTTCATTGCAGGCGCCCACCAGCACCATAACACAGCTGCCACCATGCTTCGTTACTTGCATGATCATGAGATTTGTTATGTTGCAACGATTGGGAGCTTGCTATCCAGACTGCCCATCCTTCCTCTTGGTAGAGCCCAAAGTCCATAACGCTGGACGCTAGTTCATCATCATTGCTCACGCCCAACCAGCTGTGCTTGTGCATGTGTATTGGTGCCACAATTCTGTGCGCAGGGCCCTGACTCTTCCTCCCTGCTCTTCCACTCAGACTACCTGCGCCCCCCGGT
The DNA here is from genome assembly GCA_001662385.1 of Chlamydomonas asymmetrica. Lineage (NCBI taxonomy): Eukaryota > Viridiplantae > Chlorophyta > Chlorophyceae > Chlamydomonadales > Chlamydomonadaceae > Chlamydomonas > Chlamydomonas asymmetrica. The sequence continues at coordinate 41,786 of BDDA01000883.1, forward strand.
CGTGCCCACGGCCTCCGCCCTCGCCACCGCCCTGGGCCCGGGCCGCAGCAGCGCCTCACCGCCCGTCTCCTCCCCTGGAGCTGGAGCGGCGGCCGGCGGCACGCGCGCCGCCGGGACCCACTCCCCAGGCGCGTACGACGGGCCGCCCGCGCGCTGGTCGAGCTCGAGCCTAGGCGCTGAGCCGTCTGGCGCTGGCGGTGGCGCCGGTGCGGCCTGGGCGGCCGGCGCCGGTGGTTCCGGGAGTTTCAGAGCCAGCCGGGGGCAGGTTTCGGGGCCGGCCGCGAGCTGTGAGGCGGGCGTGCAGTGCGAGCTGGAGCCGTCGGTGGTGGTGCAGGAGGTGGAGGTGCACGTGGAGGTGCGTGAGGCGGCGCATGCGGTTACCGAAGGCTCTCACACGCATGCCTCATCGTCAACCCAGCCCAGGGTTGGCTGACGAGGTCCGCTCACAAACCATACGCTGTTTTGGATGTGGCGTGGAGTTGGGATAACGGCGTGTGTGTCTGCATTTGATCATTCGTGCTGAGTGTAGTGAAAGCCTTGTGGCTACATGAGGCGTCGAGGCTGTGCTTCAGTACGTAGTGCGCTGTGGTGGGGGTGGTATGCTGCGGGATTGGGTCTAGTGGGATCGCGTCGCTCGTGGCGGGCCGCAGGGCACATGCAAACGCGTCGCTTGGTGCGGGCACGCCCTGTGTGCAGGTACCCTCGCAGGCGGCTCACCCGCCCCCGCCCCCTCCACCGGCGCCCGCGCCCGCGCGCGCAGCACCTGCTGGGCCGTGGCTCGCCATCGTCAAGGCGCTCCGGGAGCACAGCAGCGAGATTGCACACGACATGAAGAACCCGCTGAACGGCGTGCTGGCTCTGTCGCAGAACGTGTTGGCAGGTGCGCGCTGGCTGCTGCACTGCATGCGCGTGGTTGCGCTGTACTACCTTGCGCTAGTGTGAGGCTGTGAGCAAGCGCTCCAAGTGTACTGTATTTGGGGCAAGTCAGCTGCCATCGGGGTCATCACCTTTGGGCATGACAAAGACACAATTGCCTTTTTGGACCATCAGGAAAGCAAGCAAATATGACAATGGCAGGTGCACGCTGCTGCTCACATGATTGCAGCAGGCAGTAGCGCACATGTCAGCACCAACCAGCAAGATTTTCGCTGTGCGCCGACCCATCCGCACCATGCTGCTCCGCGGGCTAGGTAGCTCCAAGCCTCAGCGCAAGCACCTGAGCACCTAGACACCCAAACAAACACCTCCACATCTGTGAACCCAACCATGCTTGCGCCCGCAGGCACGTTTGGCGAGCTGCCTCAGGCTGCATGCGACCAGCTGGGCGTGGTGCGCTCGTGCGCGTACCACCTGCTCAACATGATCAACATGCTGCGCGACTGCATGAAGATGCTGGCGGGTGGCGACGCAGACATGAATGTCGGCCGCCTGCAGCTCAACAACTCACTGGATGAGGTGAGCTGATTGAAGCAACCGGGCGTGTGCGTGCCAGGAGTAATGAGTTGAGTCGGCATGGCCCAGGTTGACGTGCTTCTGAGAGAGTTGCACATGTTTACGACATAAATACATAATGCAGGGTGTGGTTGAACACTCAATGGCGCTGTGCAGGTGCTCAAGCGTATGTCGCCGATGGTCGGCAGCCGGCTCACCATCACCAACGCCGCGGATGCAGACATCATGCTGGTGGCCGACGACCAGCGCCTGTACCAGGTGCGTGCGTGCGCGTGTCGGCATGCGCATCCGATGGGCCCGCGCTGCAGACGCGCTACGCCTCGTGCGGTACGGATGCACGGTGCTGCGTGCCGCATGCCGGCTCGATGTGCTGCAGCTGCACATCGGGCGCAACAGCAAAGTAGCAAACCGAAAGATTAGCAAACCAAACGACATCATGGTATGTTCCTGTGATCAGGAGCTTGCGAATGACAAAGATCATGCAGGGTGGAACCGTCAGCAAGGCAGCAAATGCACGGGCCGGGTTCCTCTTGGTTGAACTCCCACTCCCACCCGCTCAGCCTGGCATTTCGTTTGCGTGACGGGATTGCGTGCGTGCTATGATTTGCATCTCATCGCGGCGTCCCACAGGCAATCCACATCGTGCTCGCCAACGCGTTCAAGTACACGCGCAAGGGCACGGTGACGGTCGACACCTCGACCTCTGCGGATGGCCAGCACGTTACGCTGCGCGTGTGCGACACGGGCCCCGGCTTCAGCGAGGATCAGCGCGACAAGTTCAACTCACCGCTGACGGGCAGCATCAAGGAGCAGCTGGGCCTGGGCCTCACCATGGTCAAGCGTCTCATGGCGGAGTTCGGGGGGCGCATGGAGGTTGGATGCAACGCGCCCGCGGGGCCAGGCGCATGGGTCACGCTCACGTTCAGGTGGGGAGAGGAGAGGCGGGGTGTGCGTCCTTGCATGAGCGGATGTGCGCGTGTGTGCGCATGTGTGCATGCCGGAAGCCAGCCCGACGTGCATGCTGGCTGTGTGTGTGCGTCTGGTGCTCAGGGTGCATGCTAGCTAGCAACGCCTGGATGTGTGTCCACCACTCCACCATAGTCGCAACCCGCAACACAGCTTTGCGGCGCTCGGGGGGTAACCTGGGGCTGAGTCTGTGGGCAGGTGCGTTGTGCATGCGGCTGACGTGCTGGCTGCAGGGCGCGCGAGGACGTCCCGCCGCTGACCACGCCCGTCAACAGCCTCTCGCCAGAGGACGCCGCAGCCGCGCTGGACGGGGGCGATGGCGAGGATGAGGAGGCTCAGCAGCAACCCGCAGCTGCCTGGAGGCCCACGCAGCCAGCCGCACCACAGCCAGCGCCGCCGGCCGGGACGGCCATGAGCGCCCTCAGCAAGGCCCGCTCCAGCCACGGCAGCGACCGCGGAGGGGGGCAGCAGCACGCGCAGGCGCTGGCTGCCGCCGGGGCCAGCAACGAGGGCCGGCTGTCACGGCGCGGTGGCGGTGGCGGCGGCGATGCATCGGCGGTGGCCAGCGGTGTGCAGGTGCAGGGCGGTGGCGGGGGGGGCCGCGCCGGCCTGGTGGACGAGTTTGGCAACCAGCTGGGTGAACAGATACGCATCCTCATTGTGGACGATGACCCTGGTAAGCCGCGCTGCACCGCACCATACTACCATGTACCGTTTGTACTGCTGTGTGACGACTGTGCTGGCTGTGTGATGAGTGATGCTCACCACTGATGCCCCTTTTGCGGCACTCGCGTCGTGGCCCACAACAGCAAGCCCTTCTAAGCACCCGCTGCGATGACATGGTGCAGACAGCCGTCTTGCCCTGCAGCCACGCATGCCTGGCCATGCTGTGTTTTGCAACCGCGTTTCGCTCTGTATGTGTATTGCAGTATCAGCACGATACATTATGCTCAATAGCCACCCATGGTAGCTGCCCATGATAGCTGCTGCGTGTTCGCATGCTGCTGCCGCTACCATCCTGCTGCTGCCGCCTGACCCCTCCCCGTCCCCCTTTCCCCCCACACACAGTGAACCTTGACGTGCTGGAGGGTCTGCTCAAGGCGGAGGGCTATGAGACGCTGACGGCCGCCAGCGGCACTGAGGCGCTGGAGGTGTACGTCACCGCCGACCCGCCCGTCAAGCTGGTGCTGCTGGACGTAACGCTGCCGGACCTAAGCGGTGCGTGACCCGGGGAGTGACCGGTGTGTGTGTGTGTGTGGGGGGGGGGGGTGAGGGGCGGCTGCAGGTGTGTCCGGTGAACGGTACAGGTCTGGGTTTGTGGCTGGTGGCGTACTGATGGGTGTGTTGAGGCCAGCAGTGTTGTGTTGTAGCCGGAGTGGTGGGCACTGCGTTGGAGGGTCCCACTCGGACCAACCCGGACCTACAGGCTCACACGTGGCTCTTTCGTTATAACAGGGAGGGCAGAGGGAAATATATATAATATAGGGGGGCGGGCACATCGCGGCTCATCTGGGAGGGCGGCATGGGGTTGATTGCCAACAGCCTCTTGCTCTCAATATCGTCAAAGCAATGAACCCATTGCCCAGCGTGCGGGGTAGGCGGTGTGGGCGATGGTGGCTGGCCAACGCAGAGGGTCCCTCCCGAGTGCTGGCTGGCGGCGGGGAGTGGAGTGAGGTCTTGAGGGGTAGCAGGACGAGCGCGCTTACGGGGGGACGGGCAGGGTGCTTGCGAAGTCCCCTGCGCAGCTAGCGTGTGCTTCAGGGGTCACCTTGCCATTGTGTCCTAACCTGGGATTTTGACGTATGGTGGTGGTACGGCAGGCGGTACGGTGTGCTCCACCTACCTGCATGCTCTGCAAGTCACTACCACCTACTCGCTTTGCTGGGCTGCGCACGCCCAGCGTGGCGTGTGGAGGCTTGCGGTGGCGTCAGCACGGCATATTCACGCATGGCGAGCCTGCCGGCGTTGTCAGTACTTCGGTATTGCCGGCCCTTAGTGTGTCCATCCATCCGTGACTCTTGCTCGTGCGCCTGCTAGTGTTGCGCCTGCTGGTGCGTGTGGTGCTTGTGTGTAGGGCACGAGGTGTGCTTGAAGATGCGCAGCCTGACGCCGGGCGTGCCGCCGCCCATCATCATGATCAGCGGCAAGGCGTCCACCAAGGACGTCATCAAGGGACTGCAGGTGCGGCCGCGCATGCGCACCCAGCGGCGTTGACGCGTGGGTGAACCTGTCAGTGTGTGACATGCATGAATCCGCCTGCTAGCTACCGCTGCGCTCTTGTCTGCACTGCATGACGAATATCTTGTGTTTAGCCTAATCCACTCACGGGCCATTAGTACATTGTGTGTTGGTGGCTTGGTGTATTTGCATTGCCCTACAATCCTTCATTTAGCTGGTCTGGTGCTCCAACCAAAGCCTGTTAAGCGCATCTCGTCACACGCAGTTATCATATAACTTCGCACTATCCCTCGACTCAAGTCGTCATTACGTGGCCACTTCGCACTATGTGTCGACTCACCTAACCGGTACCTGCCTTCCACCACATCAATGCGCGCCTGGATGGGGCGTGGCGCAGGCCGGGTCCAGCGACTACATCACCAAGCCCTTCCAGCCTGAGGAGGTGATTGCGCGCGTGGAGACGCAGCTGCGGCTGTTCATGGGCGAGGTGGCGCAGCTGCAGGAGGACGCGGAGCGCAACATGGGGCTGCTCAGACAGGTGAGTGGGGTTCCGGGCAGGCAGGGGGGGCGGATGGCTGCAGTGGTGCTGGAGTACCAGTAGTGCTGTACGGAGGGGTATGGGAGTGGAGGGGTACTGGATTAGTGGCGTGAGGAGTATGGGAGTGGCGTTAGAGACTGGGATCAGAGCGAGGCTGTGAGCAGTATCCTGGTCATGCCCACTGCCAGCCGTCACATGGACAAGCACGACCGGAGCCACTCCTCACTGCAGCGGGCGTTGAAACCAAAGCCGGGCCGCTCTCATTTCGCGTGGCTCAAGTGCATCACCGTTTCGCTGTGGTTCCTGCTTCCGCTGCTTGCGCCGCCGCAGGTGCTGCCGCCGCACGTGCTGCACAGCCTCAAGGGCGGCACGCGCGTGATGGTGGAGAAGTTCAGCGACGTCGTGGTGCTGTGCGCGGACGTGGTGGGCTTTGCGTCCCTGGCGGCGCACGCTGACACCGCCGACTGCATCATGACGCTCAACCGCATCTTCTCCGCCTTCGATGCCCTCACCGACAAGTACGAGGTGCACAAGGTGAGTACGCGAGCACCGCCCGCGCGCTGCGCTGCGCCGAGTGTCAGCCAGCGCCGCACTGACTGACTGACAGGTCAACGAGCGCCAGCCTGTACTGTACCGCAGCTGCACGGGCGGCGCCGCGTACACCCTGTGCCAAGCGTTGCTGCAAACACAGCTGTCGTAGCCGTCCGCCCCGTTGACGGTTTGGTGTGAGCGTGTCACACTGCCCGCCCACCCATTGACTCTGTGCGTTGCTCACGCGTGGGCTTTCGTATCTCGTCTCTTATTATTCGGAAGAGGTTTCTAACCTAATTATATGGAGGTTGAGGGTTGCATCATGGGATGACCTGTCAGTATTGACCTTACGCGTGTGCTCGCGCTCCTGGCGGGGTTGCAGATGGACAGCCACCACGACAGCTACCTGGCAGCGGTGGGCCACGTGGCGCAGGACCGCTCCGCCACGCCGGTGCTGCAGGCGCGCCGCATGCTTGACCTGGCGCGCGAGATGCTTGACGTGGTGCGC